>JAEQBH010001555.1:0-84389 GCA_016808115.1 Tetrastigma voinierianum
TAGCAACAATATCAACAACATTCAATATTCAAACATCAATTCATTTTTATTCACCCAAATCTCAAACCTTCAGGAACTCCATATCTATCACAAGAACTACCAACTCACATAACAATTCAAAAATTTGTCTTTCAAAGGGCATGAGTAGAAGTTTAGGGTGGACGAAGAGATGGGAGGAACTTGGGATGGAGTTAGAGAAAGCTTTGTGGTTTCTAGAGAGAAATGGGTATGGCTTTCAAAATGAACTTGGAGGGAAGGAAAGGGTGGTGGAGAAGGTTTGAAATGGTTGCTAAAAGAGGCAAACGTGTTAAGAGGGATTAGGCTTTAGTTCCAAATGAAAAGAGGCTTGAAAATAGGAAGAATATATGGAATGAAATGAGGGAGGATGCTGAAACTGATTTTCTTGTTCAAATTTTTGTTCTTCAACCCTCTAAGATGCTATAAACTTCCACTTTTCAAGATTCTCCATCTCCATAGCCTAGCCAACTTTGAACTCAAAACCTGAAAGTGTACTGAAACACAAGATCAAGCAAGAAAAATTTATTCAAAAACAAACTTAAAACTAACTAAGAAATGGAAAAGGGAAAAAGAAAACATTACTAAGCTTAGGTTGCCTCCCAAGAAGCCTCTCAGTTTTTAAAGTCCAGCTTGACTCTACACACAACGGAATGGTTGGTGATTCTTTCCTCCATCCTTCCCTAAGAAGTCAAAGTTGTGCTCAAATAGCTTCTTAAACACATAAACTTTGAGGCTTGCATGCTTTCCTAGGAAATTAGGAGTTTTCTTCCCTTTGGTTGCATTCAAGTCCTCATTCAACTCAAATATGATCTCATCCAACTCTGAAATGGGAGTCACTTTGATTTTCCAACTTACCATGCACTTCTCTCCAAAGGATCATCTCCGGAGTTTTCTTAAATTCTTTTCTCTTTTCTTCCATTTCCAAAGAAGTTGGTCCTTCTTCACTTGCAACTAACTCATGTAGCTCCATGGCATCTACCTCTACTCTTCTAGGTTTCTCCATGGCACCTCCGAGCTTTAAGTTGTTACGGCCCGAATTTGAAGAGTTGCCCTTGTCTCAATCATGAATTGAGCTTGAGAATTGGCAAATTTAACTTGAGACTTAGCTAATTCAACCATTGACCTGGCTAATTTAGCCATTCCATCTTCAATGTTTAGCTCCCTCTCTTGTGGAGGTTGAGGAGTATTTTCATTTTTCTCCCATGAGAGGTGTGGGTGGTGTTGGCATCCCAAATCATACATGTTCAAGTATGGGTTACCCACATACTGAACTTCCCTCAAAGGCATATTCGGATGCCAAATTGGACTTGACCCTCTTTTATGTTGACCATAGGCTTGTTGCCTCATTTGTAGTTGCGGGTTAGGAGAGTCAATTGGAGTTGATAATTCGGTAGAAAGCCTCAAGTATGAATCAACTCCTACAAAAAAATCCAAAGTAAAATAGGAAAAAATAAACAAAGCTAACTATATCCAAAGTAGAGTAAAAAGCTATTTGTATCAATATTAATAAAGCGTCAATTCCAAGCTATGTGAAGCTTGATAGGTGCAAGCCTGTTATATAAAATAGTTTGCCTATGCGCACAAGTGCACGCGTCACCTCAAGTAATATAATAAAAGTAAGAGTATCGTCCCACGGAGAATTGGGTTACTAACTACCGACTCTAATCTAGCTTGAGCTCTCTTTGGATGGTGGGAAATCTGTAAAAGATTCAAAGACACTAACTAAGCATGCAAAGACACCTTCTGATGACAGTAAAGACTAAAAAGCCTTAGGGCATAAATTTCATCTAAACAATCATGTATGAACCTCCTATTCCAATCAATCAATGTTCATTTTCATATGAAGGTGGCAATTTCTCTAATGTATATGCAAATATCTCTTGAGCATCTGCACACTACTCTTAGGATCAAGTATTTTGCATCTACTCGACTATTTAGATTTCTAAAAGTGCATTAAACCTAGAAATCAAATACCACACATAATCTCGTCTCTCTATCATGAGAAAATTAGATGGTAAACCATTCATGGTCTAGCTTAATCATCACTTCTCAGTCTCAAATCAAGCCACATGACATGCAAATACTAGCCAAATACCCACAAGCATTAAGACTAAATGGAATACTCAACATATAAGTGAAAATTATACATCAATCAATAGAAATTAGGCAAAATCCATACATTCATGTCTTTGGCTACATCTAAACCCTAAGAAAACAAACTAAAACATCTATAAAGAAAATACAATCATCAAAAGAAAGGAAAACAAAGGGGGAAAGAGAGAATGAACAAATCTTAGTAAAGCCCCAATCTCTTCTTCCTCCATTTCCCCCTTCTTTAAGCTTTTCTCCTTCAAAGATTTGTGCCCTAGGGTGTTTCCACCCAAAAGAGGGATTCTCCCCTCCCCAAAAGCTCATTTCTCATGCCCTATAAAATGATCCCCCCTAGTACTCCTCAAATTTGGGCTTAAAATGGGAAAAAAAACCAACAAATCTAGGTGTTGGACCCGACATTCATGCTATAAGTGTAAATCTCATGCTCTAGCGTGGACACCTATTACAACATGCCTGTTTTCCCCCTTTGTTTCCTGATGTTATAACTTTCTCATCCGAACTCCAAATTGATTAATCTTGATCTTGTTGGAAATCTTAGAGAGTGTAGAATATGGATATGTCCAAAAAGAACACTTTAGATGTGATGGTAAAGACTGAATCCAAAAAGTGTTCCAACTGGTCAGCTCTTCTCCTCTTCCTTCAAGTTCTAAAACCCATAACTTGATCATTTGAAGTCCAAATTAAGTGGATAAGGCCTTTTCAGAAAGCTTGAGAAGTCTACTATCATACATACAAAGGTTGGAGCCATGTGAGGTTATTATATAGCTGAAAAGATCGAAATACAGTAGCTGCTGCTGAATGTTTAATTTGCTGATTTTTGGACTTTTTCGCTTCATTTTCGCTCCGCTTCACCCAATGGTTGACCTAATCATAGAATTGAGTATTTAGAGGATTAGAGCACCTATTTATATCGTAAAACTACTAAAAACTAAACAAAACATGGAGACAAAATGAGTATTTAAGATACTCATCAATGTGATCCGTGAAGAGCTCTATGGTTAGCATGTGATTTACATGGAAGAGAAGCCAGATGTTTGAAACTAGAAGATGTTAAGCTGATTGAGGCACATGAAACTGTGAAATGGAAAGGTTCTCATGGTAACAGTGTTGCATGGGTTAGAGTGCTTGCAATACCTGAGTGAGATGAGTATCAGCTTACCTACAGTTCCAGCCGTTCAAAAATTCGTCACCTCCCAAAAGCTGCAGAAGTGCATACAAAATCTACAGCTCAACATGTGTCAAGGTTTGAAGGAGATGGGCCTGCCACTTTCGACTTTGCAAAGAATGAGGTCGCTTGAATTTCAGAACTGAACAAATAGAATGTGTGAAAATAAAAATGAAATGGAAAAACATGGATTTTCTCTGGTCTCATCTCAAACTTAAACTTCCTCAACCTGTTTTGTGTAACTATCACAAGGTGTCTATTCTTGGACTTGACCTAGCTTATTTATGCTCCAAGCCTCGAGAGGCTGACAGTTGACGGCAGTGATAAAATGGAAGAAATTATAGGGAGTATGTAACACCGTAATTTTTCCAACAAAAAAGAAAAAGAAAATGGGCTATTTGCAATTTTTAAAAAGATGGAAAAGGTTATATTGATTTTTTAAGATGAAGCAGCTTTGAGGCAAATATGAAATTTGTTTTAGTATCAAAATGGCTCTCCCAACTCATATGACATATTTTTCATTTCATTTTTTTTAAAGAGAGAGAGAAAGAAGCTAGGGTTTCAAAAGGAGATTTCAAGCCTCAAAATTCAATCTCCAATAAGTACTTTTTCCATTTTGATTTTGGTAGTTATGTTTTTTTTAAAAGTCTAGATTTTAAAGCTTAGGGTTTTCTAAGGCTTTAGTTGAAACCTAGAAATGATTGGAATGCATAAGTAAGAATCTTGGTTTGGATTTGATGTTTGATATATTTGGGTGATTTCTCACTTGAGATACTTAGATTTGAAAATTTAGAGTTTTAAACTCAAATATGAAACCTTAGAAATGTAAGAAATATATAGTGAGAAATTTGTTTAGGAATGGGTATTTGATATGTTTTAAGTGATTCTTAGGCTAAAGCTTTAGATTTGACCTAAAAAGATTCCCTACAAGTTACAAAGAACCATTTATTCATAAGAGATTTGAGGATTTCAATTAAAAAAAATCATGTTTTATGGAAAAATCCATAATTTTAGGGATTTAAGGAATTGATAAAATTGAAAAATTTGTGATGTTAAGTCTTTTGGGAAAGGCTCTAATTTATTTAAGATTCTCAAGCTAAAGAGCCTTTGCTATTTTAGGTTTAAATATTTTGGGTTCCTAGAAAAGAAAAATAGGAGCTATAAAACCTATAAGTGTAAAAAAAAAATATTATTTTTATCTAATAGGATATTGTTCATATTATTCAAGTGATTTGTGACTCTTTTGAGGCTCTTGGTTTTGCTAATATCTTGGAATGTCAGATAAGGATGATTAATGCAACTTTTCCTATAAAACAAAATATTTTGCTAGTATATGTGATTATGAGTTTTGGAATTGTCTATTTATTTAAATCAAATGCATTGATCAAATACGTGCATGTTTTGTATGGAAAATGGATTTGAGAATGTTTATGGTAAATATTGAAAGTTATGGAGATATCCCTTTGTATTTTGTGAAATTGAAAATATGAAGAAATATTTTACTTTGGTTTATATGGCCCCTATCAATGGATATAAACTTGACAAATATGACCTATATCAATGGGTATAAACTTGACAAATATGACCCTTGTCAATGGGTATAAACTTGAATAATATAGCCCCGGTCAATGAGTATAAACTTGACAAATATGACCTTTGTCAATAGGTATAAACTTGACAAATATGGCCCTTGTCAATGGGTATAAACTTGAAAAATATGACCCTTGTCAACGGGTTAAAATAGTTATTGTGCATTTGAAAGCAAATATGTTGTCAAAATAAGAATATAAAGTTTTGAAATGGTCCTTGTCAGCGAGGTTATAATAGTTGACATTCTATTTGAAACAAATATGTTTTAAGAATCAAGTGTAAGTATTTGGAATGACCCTTCTCAATGGGTTAGAATAGTTGACATTTTATTTGAAACAAATATGTTTTGAGAACGAGTATATAAGCGTTTGGAAATTGCCTTGTCAGCCAGGTTCGCGGATGACATTCTATTTGGAAACAAATATATTTTAATAATAACCAAGGTGTAAGTATTTTGGAATGACCCTTGTTAATGGATTAGAATAGTTAACATTCTATTTGAAACAAATATTTTAAGAACCATGGGTATATGTGTTTTAAAATAATTGTGGATTTGATTATGATATGGAATTATTTGAGAAACATGAAATATGATGAACATCGGTTTGAAATATACTTATATCTTATTTATTTGTACTCAATGATTTTATGAGATTTATGAGGAAAAGAAAAATATGTTATATTTCCAATTTTGTAAATTTAAAATCATTTATTCATGAAACTGTATTTACATTACTTATTGGGCGCAGATCCTCATTGGCCAGTCATTTCGAGTACTCTAGAGGCTTTGGCAAGGAGTGATTTTGGGGTAGGCATAGATGAAAGTCAAGAATTATTTTGAGTTGGTGTTTGTTGGAAATACTTATGATTGTTGGACTACTTTAATGCTATGGGATTGAATGTTTGAAAACTTTCATTTGAAGGATTTTTTGAGAAAATTAGTTTTGGAAAAAGTTATCTTGTTGGAAGATTTTGATTTAATGACATTTTGTTATACTTTAGAAGGTTTTATATAATTGGAAGATTTTGATTTTACGAAATTAGTTTAAGTTTTTTTTGAGCATATTCAAGACAAGGAAGATTCATAAGCAAGAATTTTAGATATGTCATTTTACATGTGGGGTTTAGAGCCCTATGTGAGATAGACGATGCGTCATGGTAGAAGTTTGAGGTGTTATAGAGTAGTAGTGATGATCATGAGGGTGGAGACTCAATACAAATTAATTAACAAAGTCGTCTCAGCATATTCTCAAGACTTCAGAAGATGTAGTTGAAGGATCTCCCAAATCTAAAGAGTATCTGCAGGTGGGCCTTGCCATTTCCTTCCCTCAAAGAGATCTAGGTGTCTAGTTGTCCAAATCTAAGGAAGCTGCCATTGAGTTCAAATAGTGCCACCAACACTTTAGAAAGCATTGCAGGGGAATCAAGCTAGCGGGAGAAATTGGAGTGGAAGGATGAAAACCTCAAGCGCATTTTCACTCCATATTTCAAAAAAGGTGATTAAAAGGAGATAAATGGCTGTAGTGTTAGAAATATTTGAAGAAGATATATGGATCGAAAACATACATAACAATTCATTTAAAGCATAAAATATAATAACCTACAAACGCAGTCATTGATAGATCATATTTGAATTCATGTGAGACAAAGAACACCGTATCTATGGATACACTACTCTCAAACCACTCTCTTATTTCTAAAAACCTTAGATCACCAAAAATACAGCATACAACTGTTTATTTGCTCTAGGCTTTTTATAGTTTGTGCAAGTCATAATGTGCTTTTAAAAAGAGTTAGTCCTCCAGTCCAATAGGCCAACCAGAGTCTTATAGAGAGTGTTTGACCAAGGGCCCTACTACAAAATAGTAAACAAACCATTCTCATTAATGGCATAAAATTGGCCCTATAAGTGAGTAACTAATTATGCTAAGTCCACGAAATTATTTATCTAACATTCTCCCACTTGGACTGCATAATTATCAACACACATACACGCATACATATATATATATATATATATATATATATATATATATATATATATATACTATATATATATATATATCATACAAAACTCACTTACTATAGAATCTTCCAAAACAAAATACCATTTCATCTAAATATACATTGCATGCCGACACTAGGTAGTAGAGATTCTCTCAGTAAATCTCGCAAACATGATACCATTTCAACCGAGTACTTTGCATGCCATAAACTCAGTCCAGGTAGTAGAGATTTACCTAACCATGTCCAATCCCTAACACACAATACCATTTCATCCAAGCATATTATTTATTGACAAAATACAACAATATACCCAAACTAGGTTGTAGGGGCTCATCATAGCACATGTGGATCAATATACACATATACAAAGATTAAAAGTCTCAAACAAGCTTGTGAATAAAAGAAGCAATAATATTTGTAATAAATCATCTCATAAATAAATAATGATCCACATCCATCAATGTATAAAAAATACTCAACATGGATATTACTTCTAAATACATAATAGACTCCAACTGACCCATAGCAGTCTCAACTTCATAGCAATCCCAAACGAGAAACATGCTCTTCAAATATGGCTACCAATAAGGCCTTGGTCAGTGGTTCTGCCACCATGCTGTAAGTCGGCATGTGAACAACAATAATGAGGCCCTCTTAAACTTTCTCCTTTACCACAAAATACTTTACATCAATGTACCTCGCACCAGGGCACCTTTTAAATTATTAGAGAAAGACACCGTTCTGATGTTGTCTATTACATCATAATAGGCCTCTCAATGTAGTCAACTACTCCCAAATCATGAGTAGCCTCATAACATGTCACATATTTTGCCTCCATGATGAGATGGTGTCACAAATTGTAGCACTTTCGAGACCACATTTCCTCATGCCGTGACAAATATATATCCGATTGGTAGATTTTTTTATCGAAGCCACAAAGCCTTTAAAATGCATCACTATAACCAGCTACATTAAAGGGAGTTGATGCGTCGATATGTCAGCACCATGATCTTTAGTACATGAAGATACCTAAAGACCTTTTTAATGCTTGTTAATGAATAGACAGGATTAATATAAATCTAAACACACACATTAGTATATTTTTATGCTCATTTTATCCTATGTTTTGTGTATTTATTTTGTAGTTTTAGATATAAATAAGTGTTCTAATGCCTATTTTCATCTTTATAATTAGGTCAACCATTGAAAAGAGAAAGCATCTGGCTGAAATCAAGCAAAAGCGAAAGCGAAAAAATGGAAAATCGGCAAACCAGCATAGCATGCGGTAGCAACTACTATATTTCAACCTTTTATAGTGATATGATGAAGTCCAATGGCTCCAATATATTTGTATGGATAGATATTAGACTTCCCAATATTTCCAAAGAGTCCTTATTCACTTAATTTGGACTTCAATTGATCAAGTTATGGCTTTGAAAGTTTAAGGAATGAAGAAGAGTGCTCAATACGGCCCGAGTTGGCACACTTTGTAGATTCGATGGTACCATCAACTCTAAAGTATTCTTTCTAGATATATCTATATTCTACACTCTCTAATCTTTCCATAGACACCAAGATTGCTCAGTTTTGAGTCTGGACAAGAATATTATGGCATCGAGAAGCAGAGGAGGAAAAACATAGCAAGTTGGTGATATTCTCACGCTGTAACGTGAATTTTCACATTGTAGCGTGATTTTTTCACGTTGTAGCATGGGTTTTCACGTTGCAGCCTGGATATGCTTATAAGGGTCCAATAGCTTGCATTTTTTGCCATGCCATAGCGCAAATTTGCCACGCTACAGCGTAGATGTCAGGGCCTAAAGTTTCAGAAGCCCATTCTCACGTGCTCTCTTTGTTTTTGGCTTAAAAAAGGGAAAATTAGGGCATTTGAGCATGGGAGTTCGAGGGAAGTTCGGGAGTGGCTCGTGGAGGCAAGAAGGAGACGATCCTTTAGGTAGAAACACCCAAAGGCAAATCTCTCTTGGGGAGATCAGTTCTTAGCTTTGAAGAAGAAGAATAAGGAGATTTGGAGATAAGAAATCGGTTTCATCTATCATCTTCTCATATTTTCTTGCTTTTCTTCATTTTCTATGGTTGTATTTCTCCTCCATGGGCTAAATCATTTTCTATGGTTTTGATGCAGTCTAAACAATGAACCATGGTGTTTAGTTTTGATTTGTAATATTTGATGTTGGAATTTATATATATATTAAATGTTCTATTCAATTTCTCATGCTTGTTGATGATTGATCACCATTAACATGAGTTGTAACCTAATTTGTGGTTGAGAAACAATAATTAGGTTAGACCGTGAATAAAATGTCATGTTTCTCCATATAATAGAGATATTTGTGGGTTACATGTGGCTTTGTGGGTTTCTAATGCTTAATGCAATCCCTTGGTTATAATAGGACGAGGTAGAGATACATTAGAACATTTTCGGAGTAGATTGTTATTGTTTGAGAAAGAATAACATGTGATTAGGTGAAATCCTCCATTAATATATAATTTATGCATCATTAGGACCATTTCAAATCTCACCATAGGAATTTGTTAGATGAAATCAAAATCCTAAGCTTTCTTGTAATTACATTTTCCCTTTTCATGTTAGACATTTTAGTTTAGGATTTATTTAGTTTAGTTTGTTTTCCATTTCAACTTCACCTTTATGTCAATCCAAATAAAGTTAGGACTATTCTAATTTCAATACTTAGTAACCTAAACCCCGTGGGAACGATACTCATCACTCATCACTCATCACTTTACTACTTGATACGACGCGGGCACTTACGCATATAGGCACGCACATTTTATATAGCATATTTTAAGCCTATCAACACCCACATCAAAAGATATGTAAGGTTGTGTACAAACTTGAGCATACATCAAACTACCCACTGCTAAAGAATAGCGAACATTTTTCATTGCCATCCTTTCTCTATCATTCTTATGACACTGATCCTTAGAAAGTCTTTCACCATTCATGACTAGTACACTTCCAGGAGAACAATTGTGCATATCAAACCTCTTAAGGATCCTATCAATATATAAGCTCTCTAAGACAACTACAACACATGATTAGTCCTATCTTGAACAATATTGAAGCCTAAAACAAAAGAAGCCTCACCAAGATCTTTCATGTCAAAATGGTTGCATAACATCTACCTTGTCTCAGCCAATAGGTCGGTGTCATTAGTAGCCAAGAGTATGTCATCAACACTCTGACACCGGAAATATAAAGCTATCTACTTGACCTTCATATATATGCACATATCAACAACTTTCTCTTTAAAACCATTTCTAATGATAACCTCATCAAACTTTATATATCATTACCTCGAAGCCTGCTTAAGACCATAAATCAACTTCTTAAGCTTACAAACCAAATTACCATTCCATTTCTTGGAAATATTGGATTGAACCATACCACATCCTCCAGATGTCGCCATTCGAAGCGATTTTGACATACATACGATACAACTCCAAGTCATAATGTGCCATAATTGCCATAATGATTCTAAAAGAATCCTTTGTGAATCTGGGGAAATGTCTTTGTATAATCAATTCTTCTTTCTTGCTAAACCGCACAGCGACAAGTCTGTATATACAACTCTCCATGATCATTAAAGTCTCTTTTAGTCTTAAAGACTGTACATGCAACGAAACACACTTGCGTGCTACCATCTGGTAACTCAAAAAAATCCCAAACACCACTTGATGCCATGGATTTCATTTCATCTTCCATTGCATCCAACCAAAAATTTTAGTACGAACTACTTATGGCCCCCTCATAAGTGACTGGATCTTAATCATCACTTATGTCAAAATCATGCTCCTACAAATAAAAACCTCATAGTCATAAGGAATAGCTGATCTTCTAGTCCTTTGTGGCCTTCTCAAAGGCACACAAGGATCTGCAATGGCTGAAATATCCTACTCATCAACAACAAGATCATTATGACCAACTATTGGTTCATCAACCATTTAATCAAAAACATCTCTATTAGGAACAAAAACATTGGGAATGAATATACTTTCCTCTCTAATTGAGGCTCCCTTGGACCGTTACTGCCATCAAATCCAAAATCATCTTCAAAATAAACAACTCTATATGACTCCACAATTCTAGTTGTTTGAGATGGACAAAAGAGTCTTGAACCTTTAGATCATATACAATAGCAGACAAAATAACCACTAATGGTTTTAAGATCCAACTTCTTAATTTGGGGATTATAAATTCGCACTTCAGCTTTGCAACCCCATACACGAAAATGGTGCAAATTTGGCTTTCTACATGACCACAATTGAAAAGGAGTCTTATGAACATATTTACTTGGAACTTGATTCAAAATGTAAGCCGCCATCTTCAAAGCCTCTCATGAAGTAATTGATAAAATTTAGAATTTGCCGACATAGAGCGCACCATATCTAACAAAGTGCGATTTCTCCTCTCAACTATGCCATTCTTCTGAGGAGTTCTAGGCATTGTGTATTGCACATCAATGCCATAATCACGTAAATAAATTGTGAATGGCCCCGAGTTCCATCCAGTTTCATTATATCTACCATAAAACTCTCCCTCTATCCGACAACTTTTACTCTTATTCTTTTGAAGCTATGTCTTTACCTTAAACTCCTTAAAGGCAACCAAAGAATCTAACTTCTCACAGATAAGCTCAACATGTCCATAACGAGAGAAATCATCAGTGAAGGTAATAAAAATACCTATAGCCACCCAAAGCAGTCAGTGTGAAAGGTTCACATATATCAGTGTGGATTAGCTCCAAAACATCTCCTCACCTTGCTACCTTATCTTTTCATACTTTGGAAGTTAGCTTCTCTTTCACACATTCTACACAAGTCAGCAAGTCGGAGAAGTCAAGATGAGGAAGTATTCCATCCTTCACTAACCTTTTCATTATATGCCTAGAAATATGTCCCAAACGTTTATGCTATGACATTGAGGAATTATCATTAGCTCTCTAGTGTTTAGAAGTAACAATAAGAGCAACACTTATTAGAGTGCTTCCAATCCTCATAAGTTTCTTGACAACAGCACTATTGTCATTAGTCGGTTTCTCTAGTGGATCTATCTCCAAAGCCAAATCCAATTTCATAAATGTCAGATTCAGAACTAAAGTCTTCTTCCACTTTTGATAATTTGTCCCATCTAATTTCATCATGGTAGTCATTGGCAAAACATTTTGGGTGTTACTAGCTATGAAAATAACAAACACAACAAGGAATTTATAATATATAAAACAATAGCTATTTTCTAGCCCCTCAACACAAAACATAAAATCAATATCGCTAGGGTCTTTGTAGCACTAAAAGATACTAACTTTAAATGGACATGGGTAGTCGACAAATAACCACAATGCAAATGCATTGAATTAAATTACAGACATGGTAGCTTCGAACACAACGATTCGTGGCATTCCATCGACTTCCCTTGTCATTTCAAGCGTCATGCAAAACAACAAACTACACGTCTGATAACTGGTGTCATATAAACCGGTTAATAAATTGGGAGAAAAATAACTTATATTAAGCGATTTCATGAAATAGGTAAAAATATCCACTATGCCAACACACATTACATTGATTCACATAACATAGACAAAGATAAGTTTCACGACAGGTAAGTACCTAAAATCTCACACTACTATACCAACTAGGCATAAAGCCTCTTTAGGGAAAGCTAGCACAATTCAATTCCGAATGTAGATAATTAATTTAATTCAGGAAATTTGAAATTGAATAATAAGAATACAAATAAATAAATAAATGAGATTAGGAATTTATTTATTTATAATAAATAACAATTTTATTTATTTATAATGAGATTTACTAATCAAGGCTTAGAAAATATTCATTCCATACTAAGAACACAATCATGCATAATATGATTCAGGAATTTATCAAGTATTTCCATTGGGTAGAAACCTTAAAAAGAGAAAAGAAAATTATGAAAAAAGCTTAAAAGTATAGAACTTTGGAGATATATATATATATATATATATATATTAGAAGTTGACAATATGGAAACTAAGTCTATTCATATATATATGGCATCCTATCTATGTCTCAGGAAATTATATTTTATATTCCACGAAGATCCTTAGTTTGCATGTTACCGTCGTTCGTGCGGGAGAAATATTTGAATATATTCTTGTTGGGGTGAAGAGCATACGTATGGCCGAGCATGAAGCCCAGGGCACAGGCACAAACCTTCGTCTTATGAAGGGAGTTGGGGCATAGATTCAATAAAAGCCCGACTACTGTGAGATCCGGCCCGGGCAAGTATATGGGCTGGCTATGTTAAACCACTCTGCCCGGGTAATCAGCGATTTAGGCGGTCCGAAGCTTCGTATAAAAGAGGAAAGACACCCAAACCTCCATGATCTTGCAATTAGGAAAGGATATCTTTGATCTTCATTTCTCTCTTATCATGAGTCAGGTTCATGATAAGGGAAAGGAAACTCCTCACCCAGTAGGAGTGCAGGTATCGCGATCTAACAAGGAAAGTAACCACTACTTCCTTATAATCACAGGCCCATTCCACCGCCAAAGGTGCGCCAAAAATAACTCCAGGTTTGTTGAACTCTTTCCCTCTCACAAGAAGAAGCGGCTTAGCCATCGGAGCGAGATTTGGGACACCAGTCGGATCATCAGCTTTGTGTGCGGGTTGTGGCAATACAACGTCAGGCCGTGAGGCGAATCAGCGGCTCCGTGAAGCTCAGACCCGTAATTGGTAGAAAAAGCGCACCATCGGTTTGCCGCCAGTAAAGGAGCAACCGGTTCCTTCACAAATAAAGCAGATTCTCGGTGTTGATAGTATCAACCAGAAACATGGCGAGTCACGCAACAGCCCCACAGGGCCCATGAAGACCCGACGGGGCGGCTAGACGGTCGACCACGAGGCGGCTCTTGAAACTCTACAAGCGGCCGCTAGCGAGATGAAGGTGCGAGTCGCAATAACGTGGCGAGACTTAGGAGCTCACCCCGGACAAATGCAACGGCCCGGAGTGGGAAGAATGGCAACACCCGGCGCTCCTCGAGATCTTGTAGAGAAAGAGAAACTAGTGAGGAGCCCGAGGAACGCAGTCCTATAAACCCCCAGGAGGATCGCAGCGAGGAGTACGGAAGGAAGAAAGCAGGCGCGGACCTATCTTTTGCCGTAGGAGATAGGGGAGCGATCATGGGAGCAACATTTACCGGGGACATCTGGCAAGGCTCGGCCACATGAAGAAGCCGAGTGAAGGGCGAGCTCCGGTTCCATGGATGCTTTAGTGCGGCAAGCGAGTCCCAGATTCACGGTCGAGTCTTGCACTTCCCTCTCCCGGAAAAAATTTAGAATGCCTGGATCGGGCCGTTCGACCAAGCGAGAAAGATCCTGTGGGCCACCTCGATGCCTGAGAATCGGATGGGCTCCGTGGATGCAAGACCCTGGATTAGATGAAGAGCTTCACCATCGCGTGAGCCCGAGTGTTGGCACGGTTCCAGCGAGACTCACGCCATGTCGATCTCATCCTTAGGAGAGCTATCCATCGTTCGTCTCCACTTCATTGGAGCACAAATGTCACGAGCCCAGAGCTACCACTTCGCGACCATAAGTAAGAAGCCAGCACGAGAACCTGAGGTCCTACGTTCAGAGGTTTAATGCAAAGTCATTAAAGGTAGACATCCCAGATGAGAAGTTTGCCATCACCGCTTTCATCGCCTGGCTCGACGTGTAGTCGAAAGACCTGACGATTTCCATCTCAAATAACCCTCAGGCAAGCATGGACGGGGTGCTCGCTAAAGCAGAGAAATACATCAACGGCGAGGAAGCCCTCCTATCTAAGCGAGAAAACTCCTCCGTGCAAAAGAAAAAGAGTAGGGGCGAGAAAAAGCAGACGAAGCCTAACAGGCCCGAGGAGACGGGATAGATCCACGTGAAGACGGGGAGAGCGGCGATCTCTAAAGGGGTGAGTAACGTCAGGGACCACTTGGGCCCACCTCAACCCGAGCTACAACAGCAATATCCACCTCGGTAATTCACCCCCTTGGACAGCCTCGGTGTCACAAGTCCTATGTGAGACGCAACAGGGAAAGATTTTAAGATGGCCATCTCAGATGAAGACAGACCCAGCGAAGAGAGACTTAACCAAGTATTGTGAATTCCATAGAGATCATGGACACCGAATAGATGATTGCCTCCAATTGAGGAAGGAAATTGAATACCTAATCGGACATGGACATCTCCACCGCTTCATGGCCTCAGAAGGTCGAGGACCGAGCCTTGCCGAAAATGCTGTCAGTGACACCAACTCAGCTACCGGCCCAGCCCTTGGGGAAATCCGTGATCTTTGGGGATTTGCGGGGGAGGAGGTCGGTTCGGCCTTGAAGGCTCATCTGCGCAGCATCAGATTAGGGGAGACATTAGAAATACAAGCCGTATCCAAACTCCCTCGGTTGGACACTACCATCACCTTTTCGGACTCTGACATGGAAAGTACATGGCCTGTACGATCACGGTGATAAAAATTATCATAGCCAACAAAGCGTACACGGGGTCACGGTGACATGAGCTCATGGCATCATCTTCGCGTCAGCCTTCAATAGAATGGGCATCGAAGGGAAAGCTAGGCCTTGGCTCAGCGCCCACTGCGGGGATTCTCAGAGAAGAGTCTTGCCCACAGGGTCAATACAACTAGTGCTCACTTTGGGAGATTCCCCGTGCCAGGCCACAACGGCGGTGAGGTTCCTCATAGTGGATGCCCTGTCAGCTTATAACATACTATTGGGCATACCATCCCTCAATGCCATAAGGGCTATCCCTTCCACTTATCATATAATTCACAAATTCCCCACTATGAATGGGTAGGAATGGTTCAGAGAGATCAATGCATAGATAGGGAGTGTTACTCAGTATCAATGAAACCAAAAGCGGTTGGCAACATCTACATGGACAAGCTCAAACGAGGATGATATAGCATGACCTCCTTCTGGAAAAGCGACAAATCTGACTCAATATTGGTTGTTATCTGATCTGCATCAATCCAATTAGTAGTGTCGGGGACCTCCTCATCCACTTCTTGAAACAGAACACAGAGGTATTCGCCTAGAAGCAGGAGAATATGGGGGGAATTGACCCCACAGTAATCACACACAGGTTGAACATCAGCCCCTCCTCCAAACCTGTCAAACAAAAAAAGAGCTTCTTCACTTCAAAAGCAAAAGGCGACACAGAAGAAGTTAATAAATCCTCCCACTTAAAGATTGGGGCAGTCACCTCAAGAGCCTTCTGTAGTCGTGGTTTTGAAGGGTCATGTCTCAGCTTCCAAAAAATACAGCCAAGGAGCCATAGCTCGGGCTCCGGGCTGAGCCATAGCTCGCTTTGAGGAGCCATGTAGAAGCCTGGCCAAAGGCTATAGCTAAGGAGCCATAGTGGGTTTTATTTGAGTTAGCATGGGGCTCGCTTTAGAGTCATGTGAAGCCTGGGCCCCGGGAGCCTTTGTAGTCGCCATGAGTCATGTAGTTTAGTTTCAGTTATTGGTGAAGCCAAAGATTAATAATGGGCTGAGAGTCATGCTCGGGCCTCAAGAGCCTTAGGAATTTCGCTTTTGAAGGAGCTTCATGTAGTTCGCTTCAAAAGGGCTCATGTAGCATGTCTCAAGAGCCTTGTAGCTCAATTTTGAAGGGAGCATGAGTCAATAAAAAGTGCTGGGCAGCCAGCAGAGCCTATGTAGTTTGTGCTTGGAGGCCAGTACTGGGCCTCAAGAGTTTTTCAGTCAGTTTTTGAAGTGCCATGTAGTCACAAAAGCCACGCAGTTATGGCGAGCCATGTGGGGCGTTTGGAGAGGAGCCACAGTCACTCGGTGAAGCTCAGCTAAGTTTTGAAGATCCATGGTTTCGCCAAAAAGGCCAAGTAGCCAAGGAGCCATGTATTCAATCTCGCATCCTGTAACTCAATTTCAAGGAGCCACATACCGGGCCAAAAAGCGTCAAGAGCCAAGAGCCAAGGTGTCACTGGCGCGAGCTTCTCGCGGCTGGTCGCAGTGGTCGTAGCTCGCTCAAGAGCTTTGTAGCCTGGCGATTTTGAGCTGGCTAGTTTCACGTGCGTCTGCGTTAAGGATCCAGCGCAGTCATGGGCTTTTGAAGGAGCCATGTAGCTCAGTTCTAAAGGAGCCATGTAGCTTAGTTTTGGAGGATCCATGTAGCTTAGTCTCAAGAGCCTTGTATGTAACACTTTAAATTATGCCCCCAATGTGTTTATAATAGTAATTAGTGCATGTGATAGCTGTCTAATAAATAGTGATAAAACAGTAGGAATATGATAAAGTGAAATTAAAATTACAAAGTAAGATTTGGTGCTATCAGGAAAATATTTAAACACTTGAAAATATTAAAGTAGCCTATATCAAAGCTAAATAAAAGATAAGATTGAATGAGAGATAACACGCAAAGTTCATTTTGGTCTTCGGGAGAAAGGAAGATAAACACGGATAAGAGAGAAGATATAAGAAAGGAAGAAGAACAAGAAGAAGAAGATCATGTATGGATTACACGTTCCTTGGGTTGTATGGAACTACGAGTATGTGTATGTAAATTACTGTAAGAAATCTAGTTTTGGTCTATAGAAAGTTTAGATACATGGTTTGGAACTCCTTTATTTGGTTTATGGTTTGGGTTTGGGAAGAACTCTCAAACTCTTCATTTCTGGAATGAGCGAGAAAAGTTCTAAGGCCTCTATAGCTGTGTTTTGGGAGAAGGCTAGTCGTAAGTTTGAATCTGGGTACCTCCAGCTTTCTTGACTCATATGAGCTTCTAAACCCTTAGAACGGTTTTGGGCCGAAATAAAGGGAATTCGCTAAAGCGAGTTCTTCTATTAAATGTAGCCACATCACTGGAACTCGGATGTTAGACTCGAATTTACCATTTGGACCTCTGTAGACTCAATTTATGGTCCTTTACTCCAGGCCGCCTCGGGCCTAGATCTGGTCGTCGGGGCTCGCGCTCACAACTAGCCGGACCTTAGAGTTGGTTTTTGGGTAAGAATATAAGAATTTAAAGAGTCTTCATAATTGTATCCATTATCATTAAACATTTTAGCTGAATTTCTGGTTTGGACCTCTCTGTAGACTAAAAGGTGTCATTTGTTTAGTGTCGCTCTCATGATCTGTTAATGGTCGTCAAGCCTTCGTCAATTGGTTGTCGGGACTTTTAGATTTGTTTTTGGTTCAGAAATAATAAAGAGAATTAGCAAAAAGTCTCTGCAATTGTAAATCACATCAATGAACTTGATTTTAGGCTTTTGAATTTCTCAATTCGGATCCCTGTAGATCAAGTTATGGCCTTTTTACTCAATGTGGGCCATGACTAGAAATTGTATGAATGATAAGAGAGGTCGGGCCAGACTCGATGCAACAGAGAGTCAGACTGCGCCGAGTCGGGCAGTTCATGCAGAGGTCAGGGCTCATAGGCCACAGACCATCCTCAGAGGCTGGACAGAGACTTCACCCCGAGGCCGGTGAGGAATCTCAGCCCCAGAAGCGCCAGTCCAAAGCCCACTGTTCTGGTTGATCACGATGACCTCCTCCAACTTCTGGTTGAACATGAATTCCTTCTGTCCGAACTCCGATTCGGTGTTCTTGGACCCTATGAGCCCACAGCCAAGAACCATCATATATGAGAATATTATTAGGTATCGACCCAGCCACCGAGGTCGTCAGCCTGTTCAGCCAGTCACCGTTTAGCTGGATTTGTATATCTCAAACTTGTGAATATAACTTTCTTTTCAATCGAACTCCGACTGGTGTTCTGACTCTATGAAATCCCATTGAGTCAAGAATCCATTCATATGTCTGAGGAGAATATTAGGTGTCGATATAGCTCACCGAGGTCGTGTCACGCCCTAGCGACGCTTTTACATTCCTTAACTTGAAGGTCATAACTTTCTCGTTCATCACCTCTATCAGCCTCGGACTCTATGAAAGCCCATTGAGCCGCGCAAGAGAATCACCCGGCGGTGGCGACGATAAAAACCAACCATATGCGGTCCTAAACACGAAAAATAGTAGGTAATTACAGAAATCTCATAGTTTATTGCCTCAATATGCTTTTATAACCATTATAATCTGGCATAAAGGTAAGTCTACAAGTTGTATATGGTGTTACAGTTATTTATGCATATAATGAGATATGAAAATGTAAAGATATGAACTGATTGTATAGGCGCGTGGTGCGCGCGCGCGAGACTACACTAAGATCACCAATGAATGGGGCCAACACACCGTGGAAGTCAGATATATATCAAATGATGCAAACATATTACTGATCAACAATCTGCTGGAACCTAGGTATACGGGCATGCCTATTAGAAAACAACGCAAAATATGCTGGGAAACGCTGATGGTCATGTTCCGTTGTTTGACATGAGAGGATCCGGCCTGCTTGGACTACGGTTCTTTGAATGAGCATACTGCCAAGCCTTTTATGGAGCAGCCACACTCTGCATGATAGGCGAGCGGCCGGCTCTTTATAACTCAATTGTGCCGCATATGATATAGCCAAGCCGGTTCCTGAGGATCCACTCGTTATGATGCTAGAGAAGAAGGCTTTTCAGTCTTTATGTTTCATAGAAACCACTGCGATTTGAAAAACATACATGAAACATAAAAGAAATGATAAGTGGTATAAAATGAAATGTGAATATATGAGAGCGATATGAGAAGTATAGCACCTACAAGTGCATGATGTGGGACACAAAGGAGGCAAATGCAAGTAAAAGGGTAAAGATGAATAGCGAAAAGTATATGTGAATGCCATTGATAGCAGTCTGAGTCTTGTTATGAAAAGTATATATATATGAGAATGATAAGAATCAGAATGTTATCCGTTATATAACAGGCGGAAGAAAAGAGGTCATCCATGTGTATTAATTCCCACTAAGCGAAAGCTTAGCATGGGTGTTCAATCCGTAGTACGTAAGAGGAACCAGAGGGACGTAAATCACATCGCTAGCCAAAGGCCACTACATCAATGGGTGTCAACGGAAGACCTTTTAGGTCTATTTTGCATATATGAAATTTGAAAACTAATGTAAATATTGTAAATGTTGAACACTTCCATCTATGATTTAGGTGATGATATATTTTGCAATCCGCCGCTACTGCATTATAATACAAGTTAATTGTTTAACATTATATGAATGAACTAGCTTAAAGTTTATATGTGAAGAAAAAATGAATGACTCTCACTTGACACCCTATGCCGAGTCAGCGTCGCGCTAGTGGTATCGTGAGCCTGAATAGTATTTCGAAAAGCCTAGTTTAGGCGCCCGGGTTTGAGCAGGTAATAGAAAAGCCTGTGTTTATAAACAAAGAGCCTGATGTGGATGTCCTTGTGTTTTGTATAGATGATCGACCCAAGAAGAAGTCACTGAGTGTTAACCCAATGGAACAAGGGGCTAGTTTCCAACCTTCAGTACGTACCTAATGAGCCCACAAAGCCTTGCCGAGAATATCGTAAGACATGGCTCGTGCTCTTGATAGATCGACCTCCTAAAGCCCAATATACCAAAGAAGAAGACATGGAGCAGAGGAATCGGCCGGGTCGAGCATGGAAGAGTCGTACAAAGACACTCGCTGTAAAAGCTAGAAAGGGTATTAGAAGAGTGTTGTATGTCCTCCCGATCAGAAAATATGTGGCAAATTTCACTATTACATATTTTATATGATTGGTGAAATGAGTATTAGTCCAAGGATCCCAAATCTCATGACTTGGGAGTTCTTTGTCCAAGAGTTTAGGCAAAGTGATGTTACCAGATGTGTAGGATTCCAAGGAAATAGCTCCCTAATTTGAAGCAAAGGAGTTTATCGGTGGCTGAATATGAAAGAATTCAGCCATCTTAGTAAATATACCGGACCGTCCTCACCGAGGCATTTCGTGTAGGCAATTTGAGGATGGACTCGCATGATTCCATCAAGAGATATTCACCTATGACTTCTCTCCAAGAAGTGGATTTCATCACATTCAAGATGCAATGAAAGTAGAGAGACTAGAAACGAGCAAAGAAGAAAGATTTCAAAAGAAGAAGTTTTCAGAGGCTTGGCCCCTCCAGGAAAAAGAGCTAGAGAATCTCCAGCCACCGTGACATAGTTCCACGCAGGTAGAAGGCAAAGGTCCAATGTAAAGATGTAAGATGTAAAGGGTGCTCGCTGGGATATGGGAGAATTCCATGCCCCACACATAGAAGGCATTTGGGAGCTCATGGGTGGATAGTGATGGAGGGTGTTTCTGTGGGATGCCTCGAGCATTTGATAGCACAAGGTCCCCAAGAGACAAGGGATACTATAAGCCACAGTAAGGCGAGGAAGATTCAAGGGCACCACCACCGCGACGAGAGCCTGAGTGGCCTACCCAGCATAGAGCACGAGGAGTATAGTTTGCAGGATGGGGGATCGTCCTATGCCTACAAAAGACTACAAAAAGACGAGCATATATAAGGCCTATGAGACCAATTGTCTCTGTGAGGTTATAGAAGCCGGTATATTTTCTTTATATGATATAGAGATGCATGCATTGATTGATCTTGATCACTCATTCATATGTGTGCATGGAGCATGTATTTGACAAAGTACTAAAGACAGAGAAATGAGTATGACATGGTGTAACTAGTCAGCTTGGGCACAAAGACATCATGGAATAGTATATAGAAATTGCCCCATTGTTATACAACAAGAGAGTTTCTCATGATTTGATAACTTACCATTCCACTCGACTTAAATTTCTAGGCATGGATTGGTTGTCTAAGCATCGAGTTATCGCGCATTTGTAATGTACATAATAGTAAGTTATATGCCGTGGATCGTAGACCGAGGTATATTAGTACAAGGCATTGGATCAAGTGTAATGTCCAATGACTCCAGTCATGTTGGTATAATTGAGTGAGAAAGGATGTGAGATTTATCTTACGCACATTTATCTCCACAGAGTTTTGCCGATGTGCAGCATCCCAATAGTGCGAATTTCCAGATATTCCCCAAGAGTTATCAGTATTCCACTGGAGGTGACTTAGCTATAGAAATTGTACCAGAAATAATTCTTGTGCCTAGCACCAGATGTAGATGGCTCCAACCTGACAAAAGAGTTAAAGAGTCAATTGCAAGAACTTTTGGATAAAGGATATCTCGACGTTAAAGGTGTCCCTCAAAATCTGCTTTATTTAGAAAAAGAAAGATGGTACTATTATTAAAAACGATTATCGGCAAATCAATAAGGTGACAAAGTGGGAAAAACAAGTACCCATTGCCGAATCGAAGATCTTTTGATCGCTTGAAGGAGCGGGTGTCTTTTCAAGATAGACCTACGATCGTGGTATTATCGCTGAGAGTAAAGAAAGTGAGCAGCCGAAGATCGGCATTTAGAACCCGATATGGCTATTATGAGTTTTGGTCATGCCATTTGGGTCGACTAATGCACCTAGCATTCATGATTTCGATGAATAGGCTTTCCGACCCTATGTGGATCAATTTGTTGTGGTTTTTACGACAGACATCCTGGGTATTCAAGATGCATTTAAAACATGAACAACACCTCGAGAATAGTCTGTAGACGTTAAGAAAAAAAGAAGAGTATAAGCTCAAGAAGGGTGATTTTTAGCTAAAGGAAGTTTCATTCCAGCCATATTGTGTCTCGCGAGAGGGTATATATATTGATCTCATAGACAAGCAGCCTAGAATTGGAAATCACCTCAAAATGTAACCGAGGTGAGAAGTTTCTGCTGAAGTGTGTTATTATAGAAGATTTGTGAGAGGCTTTTACCATAGCTTCTCCACTCACCAAGTTACTCAGAAAGGAATAAAGTTTAATGTCGAATAGTTTTTGGTAGGTTGAAAGGAATCAGCGGTTGAAGCACCCGGTATTGATCTTGACCTACGCCCGGGAAAAGAGTATACCTTGTATAGTGATGCTTCATGCGTTGGTTTAGGATGCGTGTTAATGCAAGATGGGAAAGTAGTGGCTTATGCTTCAGGGCGGTTGACCACATGAACAAAATATCCCACTCATGACCCCCCAGAGTTGGGCTGCGGTGAGTGTTTGCTTTAAAAATATGGTGACCATACTTATACGGGAAAGTGTAGAATTTACATGTGTAGAGTCTCAGTACTTCTTCATGAGAAAAGTTAAATTTGAGAGGAAGGTGGTTAGAGTTATTAAAGGATTATGAGCGCATCATAGACTACCACGGAAGGCTAATAGCTGGCCCAGATGCTTCATCGAAAAAGCGATGGTAGCAATGTCCTCTGATCACGGTGATTAGGCTTGCGGATGATAGAGCGTGTTAGCTCAAGCCCCAGAAGCGCGGCTTGTTTAAAAGAAAAAAGCGAATGATTATAGATGCGCAGAAAAATGATGAAGAGCTATAGAAAAAGTTACGGATGGTTAGAGATGGTGATGAGGTCAAGTTTTTAGAGAAAAGAAAATTTGAAGTTTGTATTTCCCGAGAATAGATTATGTATTACCCGGATGATAAAGAGTTAAAAGCGAGATTCTTTATATGAGGCTCATGTCTGATGTTACCACATGCATCTGAAGGGAATAAGATGTCAGGACTTGAAAGCAGTTTATTGGTGGAAAGGAATGAAAAGAGATGTGTTTGAGTAATATTGTCTAGGTGTTCTTCATGTCCCACGTGAGTCAAAGCGAACACGAGTGCCGCAACGGGTTTGTTAAATCCCCTTCGATTCCTCGATGGAAGTGGGATAACATTACCATGGATTTATTGTCGGGTTTTCCCTCGCACAACCAAAACATGACTCTGTATGGGTAGATTGTAGATGGGCTCACAAAGTCGGCCATTTTATACCCGGTCGGGATTAGTATTCTATGGGTGACAAATGAGGTTATATGTGGATGAGATTGTGCGATTGCATGGGAGTGCAGTTGTACATTGTGTCGGATAGAGATTAGCGATTTACATCGAGGTTTGGAAGAATTCACCGGTCGACTTTGGGCACTAAGGCTGAAGTTTAGTACATCATTCACGTCCATGACATAGATGTACAGTTAAATTAATTCAAGTGCTTTCGAAGATATGCTTCGAGGTTGTGTCATGGAATTTTCGAGGGTTGGGATAGGTATATTCCATTGGTGGTACTATAACAATAGTTTGATCAAGCATTGGTATGGCACCTGAAGCTTTGTATGGCGAAATGTAGAACTCACGTGTGTTAGACAATTGAATGAGCATAAGCGATAGGTCTAGACATAGTAAAAGATCTGAGAAGAGTCCTGAAGTTATTCGAGCGAGAGGTTAAAGGCGGTAGTGATCGGTGAAAAGTGTGTCTGACACAAGAGGAGAGATATTGGGCTAGCGTGGGAATGAGGTCTTTTTAAAGGTATCACACCATGGAGGAAAATTCTACGGTTTTTGTTCGAAGGCGAGTTGAGTCCTAAGGTTCATAGGGCCATATGAGATTTTAGAACGTGTTGGCCATGTGGCTTATCGATTGGCACTCCCTAGGGTTGTGGCCAAATTACGATATGTTTCTCTGTATCGATGCTTGAATCTTAGCTCGATGGTCGCACATACTAGTCTGAATACAAGTATAATAGAATTTGTCATATGATGAGGCAGACCATCTTTGGCTCGAGAGGTGAGAAATAGTTCTTGGAACAAACAAGTACCATTAGTAAAAGTGCTCTGGCAACACCACGATAGATAAGAAGGCTGCGTGGGAGCGGGGAAAATGACTATGAGAGCACGTGCAGCGAATCTTGAATCGAATTATGAATTTCGAGGACGTAATTCTTTTTAAAGGGGGGAGAGTTGTAACACCCCAAATTATGCCCTAACAGTTTTATAACATGTTTAGGGTATAATAAAAGTAATAGTATATTTGTTCGGAATAAAATAAAGATAAAAACAAAAGTAGGAATATGCATAAGTTAAATTAAAAATAATAAAGAAAGATTTGAAAACATTGTAAAAATATTATAGAACTGATTTGAAAATATTAGAAGAGTTGGAGGACGAGTGAAATAAAGGGGATAAAGATCAAATAAGGATAAGACCAAAGAAATATCTCATTTTGGTCTTGGAGAAAAGAGAGCAAACACGGATAAGAAGAAGAAATGAAGAAGAAGAAGAAAGAAAGAAGATCACAGTATGGATACATGTCTTGGGTTGTATGGAACTATGAGTATGTGTATGTAAATTACGGGTGTATGGAAATCTAGTTTTGGTCTAGAAAGTTTAGTTACATGGTTTGGAACTCTTTATTTGGTTTATGGTTTGGGTTTGGGAACTCCCCCAAGCTCATTTCGTGTAGGAGTTGAGTTGAGAAAAGTTCTAGAGCTCCCCATGGTTGTGTTTTGGGATGAAATTTAGGCTATGAGTTGAACCCGAGAAAATTCTTATTTTTTGATCATATCGATGGCCGGACCTTAGAACGGGTTTTTGGGCCATAAATAAAGGGAATTTAGAAGTGAGTTCTTCTAGAACATTGTAGCCACATCAATGAACTTGATGTTAGGATTTTGAATTCAGCGTTTGGGCTACGTAGACGAGTTATGGTCCTTTTCTGCAAAAATTGATAAGAAATTGCCGTCTGAGTAGTCGATTCGACGGTTAGATCAGCCAGGACCTTAGAGCTGGTTTTTGGGTAAAAAATAAAGGGAATTTGGAAGTGAGTCTTTCAAGTAAATTGTATCCACATCAATGAAATTGATGTTAGGCTTTTGAATTTCTCGATTTGGACCTCACGTAGACGAGTTATGGTGCGTTTCTGAGAATTGACTTCCGGTGGATCACGGTGGTCGATTAGGCGGTTCGGGTCCTTAAGCCAGGACCTTAGATTTGGTTTTGGGTCAGAAATAAAAATTGGCATTAAATCCTTCTGGTAAATTGTAACCACATCGATGGCTTTGATTTTAGGCTTTTAATTCTGATTTGGATCACTTGTAGACGAGTTATGGCTTTTTACTCTGAATGGTCTAATGAGCGAGGTCGGCCCATAGGAGTCATGCGGCCAGGTGCGGACCTCGGCGACGAGTCAGCGGACCTCATGCGGCAGGTCGGCGGACGTAAATCTGTAAGGTCTGAGCGGACCTCGCCTAGCAGTGGCAGGTTAGTCGACCGCCGGGTTTGACTACGTATGACCTCGACCGGAAGGTCCTGCTAGCCGTCCGAACTCTGATTCGGGTGTTCTTGGACTCTTTGGAAAGCCCATTGAGTCAAGAATTTATTCATATTTCTGAGGATAATATTAGGTGTCAGACCGAGGTATCAGACCGAGCTTACGGTCGAGGTCGGCTCGTCGGTTCCAGTCAGCTACGTCACAGGTTATTACGTGTGACCTCCCACTTCGGAAGGTCATAACTTCTTCGTCCGAACTTCGTTTCGGGTGTTCTTGGACTCTATGGAAAGCCCATTGAGTCAAGAATCCATTCATATTCCTGAGGAAGATATTAGGTGTCAGACCGAGCTCACCGAGGTCAGGTCAGCTCGTCCAGTTCAGGTCAGCTCGTCTAGGTTGACTCATGTGACCTCCCGACCGGAAGGTCATAACTGCCGTTCGAACTTTCCGGTCGGGTGTTCTTGGACTCTATGGAAGCCCATTGAGTCAAGAATTCATCCATAGACAGATTGATAAGAATTGGAACTCATATTAGTCCCGGAAAACAAAAGAAAACCCAGTAGACACTGGGTGAAATATGATTATTCTTATGAGCTATATTATGATTATGATAATCTTTGAAGCATTGGCATGTTGGTAGCATATAGGATATGGAAATCTTAAGATATGAATAGCGATTGTATATATATATATAATATATATCACATATGATTAGAATGACAATAATTATTCGAGAATTGTGAATTATACTAAACATAAAATACATATTGATTATGCGCTTAGAACGGTGGGGATGAGTGGGCATGCACATTAGGGAAGCAGTGCGACATACAAGTTCGATATCGAGGTAGTTTGGGTCGATGAGATAGATCCGTTTGGATCATGGTGGCCGAAAGGGTCACCACGGCAGCTTCGGGCCCTTATAGATGGTCATTGTCTGTCTGATGATATGGCGATCTTCGGGCCATAGACCTGTTGTTTCGCCTGGTGATCTGGCGCCGGACCCTTATAGACCTACAGTGCGCACGGTGAGTGCAGCTCCGCTTGAGGAGCCGCATGGTTTAGCATATCAGTTTCACAAGGTTTATGCGAGACATGAAACATAAAAGAAAATAACCTGCGTATGTAAATGAAATGTAGAAGGCTATATGGCGTGATATGAGAAGCTGCTTAGCTGGCATGCGATGATAGTATACAGTTACAAGAACAAGAAGTAAAGTACAAGATGACATGAAAAGTATATGGAAGATGATAAGAAATGAAACTTGTTATGAAAAGTATATATATATATGAGAAATGATAAGAATCTGTAAATGTTATATGTGTTATATGCATTTGTATAGAAGTGTGGTGACCCTTAATAGAGGTCATCCATGTGTATTAATTCCCACTAAAGTAAGAAGCTTAGCACGGGTGTTCAATCAGTGTAAGGTATAGAAAGAAACGGAGAATAGGACAATCCATCATTCGAGCCGCTGTCGATAGGTTGCTTATGGAAGACCTTTAGGTACATTTGTATATGAAATTTTGTATTCAATATAAATATTGTAAATGTTGAACACTTCCATATATGGAGCTTGTATATATATTTTGTGTCATTTGCTCTGAATATAATACAAGTTAATTATTTAACATTATATGAAAGAACTAGCTTAAAGTTTATATGAGGAAGAAAAAATGAAAGACCCTCACTTGACACCACATCAGGGTTGGGGGCGTCACGTGTAACTGATTTTGAAGAGCCGAACCTTCAGTTTCAAAAGTAGGCCGCCAGGAGCCATGTAGCTCATTTTTGGAGGAGTCATGTGGCTGGTCTCAGAGCCTTGTACTCGGTTTTAAGGAGCAGCTGACTCGGGTTTGAGGCAGTAGTCGAGCCATGGCAAGCTCCGAGTCTCGAGGAAACCTTGTAGCTCGGTTTGGAAGGAACCATGTAGCTCGGTTTCAAAGGCCAAGTAGCCAAAAAGGAGCGCGCATGCAGAGTCTCAAGACCCTTGTAGCACCAATTTCAAAAAGTGCATTGTAGCTCGATCTCGAAATGGCCTTATAGCTCGAGTTTTGAAGGAGCAGTGGCTCCCGAGTTTGATGGAGAGCACGGTAGCTCGGTCAGTCTTAAGTACATAACCCAGTAAGAGCCTATCGATTAAAGATTAGATGACGGAAACCTCTCAACACAAGTAAAAAAAAAAAACCAAGGGGGAGTGAAAGACTGAATATCGATAGAATGAGCAAAACCAACGGCCCCAAAGCGTTACAAATGTCAGGGCTTAGTGCTGAAGTCAACCAAAATGGCGAAGGTTATAAAAAGGCCTAAATGTTCGAAGTAAGGCTGGTAGCCTCGGCGGTGCCGACCTTCGAGCCATGCAGGATGAAAACGAAGCCACAGTGGACGAAAGGAGAAACCCGGCCCCGACGGGACCTCGGCCTCTCGAGAAGAGGACGAGCTATGGGTATGAGAGAACACTGGGGTACACTTTTAGTCCTCGAAACGGACTCTACCTCTCCTCTTCATCGGGGATCGAGCTGGAAAGTTGAAGTAGAACCAGAAAAGCCTTAGCCTCTCGGCGTTGGAAAACAAGCCATCAGGAGGCCTGAGAGTCACGAAGCCTCGTCCACTCGGCTCCTTTATTACTCCATCCTGTGGGCGTGCGCCTCCAGCCTCTAAAGGTCCGTGGCGCGTTTGCACTCCTCGGCGAGCTCTCCCGCGGCTCTCGGCTTGAAACCTCTCGGCGGGCCGTCCAGCCTTGGCTACTTTGGTGCGTAACTCCTCCACAGCCACAGGCTTCTTCCTTAACCGCACGGCTGCGTCTGGACAACCCTTAGGCCTCACGGCCTTGCTTTCCTGAATCTTAGCTCTCACGCTAGGGTCGAGTGTCGAACTGGTCGGACCTGGGTCATAACCTCCTCGGACAAACCGTATCAAGCTCGCGAGCGGCGCCTCTCAAAGATCGGGAGGTGACTCGCTTTGTATGATTTCGCCTTAGCGAGCTCGGCGGCTTGGCCCTCCTCGCCAAGCCCTTTATATAAGTAGTCACCTGCAGGAACAAGATGAAGTTAGTAGATAACATTAACAGTGAGAAAGGATAAAGAAAGCTCGGACATACGAGATGGTCCCTTGGGGTGATGGGCGAGGCCTCCTCAGCGCCGCAGGGCTTCCACCTTCTTGAGGTCGAGTCGAAGGATAGGCGAAAGCGGCCGACGAGCTGCATTAGCCCGACAAACGAGTCTCGCCCGCCCGAATCAGCGATCATCCGACATCTCCAGCATTGGAGAGGCGCCGCATTCGCGTAGAAGGACCGGGCGACGGGACTGGGGGTGGCGACACTTTCTCGAAAAACCCTTGGCTCTGAAGCGAGATGACGGCAGCTAGCGCACCAGCCTCCTCGAACACCTCGGCCGAGAGAAAGCGATACACGCCCCTCACCGGCCAGGAGCTGTGATCTCGCTCGCCAGCGGGATGTGGGCAGTTATGGCTTTGGACTTTTGAAGCGAAATTTCGCTCGGGGAGGAGGTGCTTGACCTGCATTGCTTTCACGCTTCTTCTTCTTTGCAATAACTGAGCCGTTTGAAGCTCTCGCTGGAGGTGGCTGCGGCGAGAGTTGCGGAGAGTCTCGCCAGCGGGGCGGAGGTCTGAAGGAGGGCAGGGCTCTTTGCAGAAGAGAGTGAGATGTCCCAGACCCGATCGGATCGAAATACGCCGGGCTGACTTTTGCCCATTCTTGGCTTTACTTCCACGTTCGGGAGTGAGGTTAGGACGGATACTGCAAGAGAACCTGACAACGAAGTCAAAGTGTAACTTGACCCTTAAAAGATGACCCTTACTAGTAGAATGAAAACTCCACTTGCAGCGGGTTCTCAGAGCCCGATCCATGCGTCATAATCCTGAGTATCATCGATGATGGGTTGTATTCCTGATGTCGACCCAGACGAAGAAGTAGCGCTGCTCCCGATGCTTGTGAGAAGAGAGGTCGGAAATAATAGGCTTTGCGGTGGCCTCTTTGAAATGTCTGAGAAGCTATACAGGGCCTCCTTCACACTAAAGGGTCCGGCAATGAGCTACACTAGGGACCCAGAGACCATATCTAAAAGAAAACCAAAGGTCGACGAACGCCCCCGAAAAATTAGGAAAGGCGACTTGGATGGGCATACATTGAAATCTTTGGCATGCGCTTTTATGAAGGGTGAAAGGAAAGCCGAAGACCATTCTCAGAGGCCACCTCGAAAAGCGGACCATCTTAGGGCGGAGCAACGTGGAGCAGCAGAAGATCGCGAGGACACGGATTTGGACGACAGGGGAAGGTCCGTAATAAGTAGCGAAGGTTTTAGCGTATGAGGGCTCAACCCGGCTAGGGCCCACGGCCTCCGCGTACCTTACGGCGGCCCTCAAATATTTAGAGCCACCGGGAAACCTAATCTCACTAATCTTCCCCTTGCCCTTGCCGAGTGGAGGAAGATGACCTATTGGGAAGTTCCCGGCAGCCTGGAGTCCAGCGAGCTCCTCGGTAGGTGGCTTCCCTACATGCGAGAGGCTTGCGGAACGAGAAGACCTAGAAGAAGCACGCATGACTAAGCGGCGGAGACGAGTGAATCAGCGAACAGGTGGGATACTGACCCAAACACGCCACTAACAGCTTTGGAATCTGAAAACAAGGAAAGGAAAACATACGAAAGGAGAAGGATGCGCGAACTGGGAGAAAACAGTAGCGGTCCACTAGGAAGGCGAGGGATGAAAGCACCCGCGGCGGTTCTAAGCGGCGATCAGGCGGCTTCCAAACTGCCGAGAGGAAATGGAAAAAGTGCGTCACGAATGTTTCAAAAGATATGACAAGCGGCGGTTGAAGCGAGACACGAAAATCAAGAAGCGCCATCATTATCCTGGGCGGCAGCGGCGACAAAGCTGAATCAAGCCATCCCTGCTAGCCGCGTGGGCTTCAATCGATCAATGGTTGACCACTTGCTGGTAGCCGATGAAGGTGGGGGTATTGATGAGGTAGAGAATGCCACGTGGCGGGCCCGAAGCGAGCTGAGGCCCGAGGCCCCGAACCTCAGTCTTATGAAGGGGTTGGGCCTGGATCCCGATAAAGAAGCTGGAAGGCCGCGGTGGAGATCCAGCCAGGGCCAAAAGTGTGCATGGACCCGAGCGCTAGAGGTGAAGCAGCTCTGCCAGGTAATCAAGCGATTTAGACGGTCCAAAACTCATATAAAAGGAAAGACACCCAACCTCCATGATCCGCACCCCACGAATTAGGAAAGAAGGATCTTATATGATCACGGCTTCACCCTTATCCCTTAAGAGTCAGTCCATGATAAGGAAAGGGAAAGTCCTCACCCAATAGGAGGAATGCTAGTATCACGAGGTGTGGGACACCCCCGTCGGATCATCCTTTGTGTGCAGGTTGTAGGTTGTCCAACGATTCGACCCGACAAGCTGGCCCAACGGCTCCACGAAACTCCAGCCCAGAATCAGTAGAAAAAGTACCATTAATTCTTAATATAATTAACCTTTTTTTTTCTTAATTTTTCCAAATATATGTTCCAGTTTGTTTTCCTTCACAAAATTGATTTGCACAATTTTTTTTTCTTTAAAATGTGCTCGATTCCCAAAAAAACAAGAAAGCAAAGGAAAAAATAATAATAATTGAGTCACGTACATATATGTTTCGCAGAGGTTTCAGGCATGACACAGACATGATACGAAATCTCAAATCTCATGTTCATCAAGAGAAAATAATAAATAACATATACATAGATGAATGATCAATGGTGGAACACGAATCAAATACACAATGGGAACACAGTCAGTATAACGACAAATTACAAAGAAATTTATTCTGCATATTAACCACGCTCTGATACCAATTGTTACAAATATTTAAAGAAAATATACGGATCAAATATATATAATAATTTATTTAAAGCATAAAATATACTAACCTCCAAACGTGATCATTGATAAATCAAATCTGAATTCTTGTGAGACAAAATAACACCGTAAAACTAGTGCCTATGGATACACTTTTCTGAAACAAACCCTTCAGTCCAATGGGTTTTTAAACAAACCATTCTCATTAATGATATAAATTTTACGTGAGTAACTGATTATGCTAAGTCCACAAAATTATTTATTTAATATGTAAAACTAAATGGTATGGAGTTCTGCTGGAATAATTGTTGATTGGATTTCTTTTCGTTTTCTTTTTCCCTGTTTTCCCAGACAAACTCATTGGTGCGTGTTGCCCTTCCTAGGACTTTTTTTTTGTGTTGCTTCTATTAATTTGGTTTTCTCATGTGTTTCTTCTATAAAATTTGAACACTATTCCCTTAAGCTTATGCTTTGGAATATTCCAAATGTTAGTTTTAAGTTGAACTGTTCAAAATTTTGGAATATTTTTAATTAATATATTTTCTACATTTTAAATATTTTTTAGAAATAACTTTTATACCTAGAGTTTTAATTTTAGAAATATTTTTTGGATTATTTGAGGTTCTTTACCCAATAATTTCAAGAAAATAACCGGCTGCAGTATACTTGCCCAGAATAGACATGCCACCATTAATGTAGTAAGGAAGTTTCTTGGCATTCAACTTGGGTGAACTCCAATTCAATTCACCTTCTTCAGATCCCAAGATGCAGCCAGATGATCCTGCTGAACAGAGGAAATGTGCAAGTGGATGATACCAGTAATACAGATGAAATGCTGCATAATGATTTCTCTAGTAAAGGGAGGAAAGTTATCCTTCTAATTCTTAGCCCCTCCCTTTGTGGTGCATGTATCAAGTATATAGCTCTACAGCAACATTATCCAATCCATACTAATAAGGGGTGTAAATACAGTTGAGTGGTCGATGCAATAAGTGAGAGCTATTCTCTTCGATTAAAAACTCAAAGCTCAGGCTTCGACTTGAACTCGATCGAGTTTTTATATATTCGAGCTTCGACTAGAAAAAAGTCAAGTTGTTCAAACTCAACTAGATAAAGCTCGAATCAATTAAAAAATTAATAACCAATTATACTCAAACTTAACTTGAAATCGACTCAATTAGTAAAATATTAAAACTCGATTAAGCTCGCAAGCAGCTCAAATCGGGTAATGTAATACTTGAACTCGACTCGATAAGGTACTCAAGCTCGAGTTTGACTCGATTAACTCTGAGTCGAGTACGAGTATTTTACGAGTTAAGCTCAAGTTGCTCATGAGGAGTTTGACTTGTTTACACCCCTACTACTGAAAATAACAATAATGATAATAAATAAATAAATAACCGTAATGAAGAGGCAGAACATAAACTTCGGAGAGATAAAATCAAATGCAAAATCTCCTCTTTTTTTGAACTGGTCATTACTGCAGCAGCATTCTAAGTAGTAATATTTGGGTGGAAAATATAAGGGGTGAAGAATATCCTCTTTCCATCACAAATACAAACCAAACAATTCTCTCACTAATCAGTAATTATTTTGTTAGCTTTATATTCCAAATTGGATAAAACCATTAAAAAAATCCTTCAATGTTGTCATAAATTTGGATCGATAGGAATCTACTTTTCTTGGTTCCTTGTTCATTTTCTAAATGTTAACCAATCTTACTTAGAATCATTGCCCGAATTGTTAACTATCTCTAGCTAGTACAGAGACCATTTCAAGGAGCATAGTGTCACTCTGTTTAGTTGCAGAGTGACAGTAAAAGAGATTAGCAGAGGTAGAAAGTATTTAGAGATGAATGATGGAAAGAAAAGATTAGGGACTTTAGAAACTTAATAACATCCATGTTTGCAGAAATTTTGAGGGTGTATTTCTGATTATCCATCCATCCCTTTGTAAAACAAGTCATTATCAACATTAGTTTTGTATTCTTCAATTGAACATTAAATATTGGAAGCCTGACATATTTGGCTTTTCTGGGTTCATTGGCCTCCAAAGGTGAGCTGGCCGGCCTCTACATGAAGACAATCAGTACAACCAAGTTTTCCTCATTTTCTTTTGATCTCTAGAAACACTACCAACAGGAGGCAAGAGCATCATCCTCTTTCACTTCCTCTGCTTCTTCCGACTCATCATTTTCTCTGTCATCCTTTCCTATGTCAATGGATTGTGTGAGCCCAATTCTGGATGTCGCCACTCGCTTATGGGATTGCACCGCCAAGCGTTTGGTTTATATTCGTAAGCTTCAAGAAAATCTCGACTCTTTGAAGAGCTTAACAGAGGAACTGAGCAACTTAAGCAAGGATGTGATGGGACGAGTTGAGCGTGAGGAGCAACTCCAACAGAGTAGGCGTACGCATGAAGTGGATGATTGGGTCCGCGCTGTACAGGCCATGGAAGCCCAAGTGGAAAACATATTGCAAAATAGGGGATCAAAATCCAAAACAAATATCTCGGATCGGAACCTGCTGTTAAGAATTACAGTTTGGGGAAGATTGTGACCAAAAATATCGATGCTGTGACTGAATTAACTAAAGAGGCAAAGGTCATTTTTATATATATATATCCTAAATTATTTATATATATAAGTAAATATATATCCGTGATTATCTAAATATACATGATAATCACGGATTGCTCTAAGTTTCACTTTTATCTAAACAGTGACGGACCTACTTATATGCCTAGGGGGCACATGCCCCCCTCAACATTTTTCAAAAAGGTTTCAATAATTCCATATACATTTTCCTGCCTCTTGTTAGTAAGGTATATGAAATCGTATCATTACATGGAAATGAAGAAAATACCTCGTATAAGATGGAACTGATTTCTGTTTGGAGAGAAACACAATGTCTTTAGGTGATGTTTTGTGGTTGGAATGAGAGAAGTGGCCATGCCCCCTCAATTTTTTTTCAAAAATGTTTCAATAAGGGGTTTCAAACCCTTGACCACTTTGCATAAGAAAATTTTTACTATTGCGCTATAGTTCCTTTTAGATGACAAATGCCCTTCTGAATTAAATACTCAATTATTGCCCCCCTCAAGTTTTCTGGTCCGTCAATATCTAAATATCTGAGTATCTAAATAGCTATGATATCCATGATATATATATATATATATATATATATATATATATATATATATATATATATATATATATATATATATATATATATATTATCTAAATATTCTAAATATACTTGATTGCTCAAGTTTCCATAAATGCATACAAAGACCATCATTTATTTCCATAATAATAATAATTTTATTATTATTTCATCTTGTCTTTTAAGATTTTTCTTAATTTCATTTTCTTTCACATTAATGTTTCAACCAAATGAAAAGATTTGATAAATTCTTGGTACTGCGTGATTGTATTCTTTGTATGGAATGAATATTTTATGAGCCCTGATTTTGATATGAAACACAAAAATTTGGAATGAACCAATTTATTATTTATTTATTTATTTTCTTATTATTCAATTCCAAATTTCTTAAATTAAATTAAATATTTACGTTCAGAATTGAATTGTGTTAGTTTTCCCTAAAGAGGCTTTATGCCTAGTTAGTGTAGTAGGGTGGGATTTTAGGTACTCAACTGTAGTGAGATTTATTTTTTCTTGTGTTATGTGTACCAATGTAATGTGTGATGGCATAGTGGTTTTTACCTGTTCATGAAGTGCCCATTATGTTATTTTCAACTTATTAACCAAGGTCTATATGGATAACTAGGCTACCCTACCGGTGGTTTAGTTGTTTTGTAAGACACATGGAATGACAGTGGAAGTTGATTAAATTCCATGAATTGTAGGTTCTGAGTAACCTTATCAATAATTTAGTTCAATGCATTTGATTGTGGTTATTTAGTTGACTATTCCTACCCAGCAAAAGGATATCTTTAGTGCTACAAAAACCCTAGCAATATTGATTTTATGTTTTTTTTTGTGTTAAGGAATTTTGAAATAGTTATTGTTTATATATTTTAAATGCCTTGTTGTGTTTTCTATTTTCACAACTAGTCCCCGAATGTTTTGCCAATGACTTCCATGATGAAATTAGATGGGACAATTTATCAGAAGTGGAAGAAGACTTTAGTTATGAATATGACATTATGAAATCGGATTTGGATTTGGAGATAGATCCACCATAGAAACTGACTAATAAGAGCAGTGCAGCTGTTAAGAAACTTTATGAGGATTAGAGCACTCCTAACAAATGTTTGTATGATGATGATGGAGAATTGCATGGATGAAGTTGTATATACTAGCATTCACAAGGTGGATATAGCGAGGACTTCTTGAGGAAATATAGGAAAAGTTTATCAAGTTTGATATGAATGAAACATCGGCTACTTGGACCTTTTGAATAATACTAAGTATGATGGAGTTAAAGAGTAAGAGACCATATTATGTTGCTTTCTTCCTATTCTGATAAGTGAAGGGCCTTAAGTGGACATTGGAAAGGAGTTCTTGACCTATTCTATAATGAAAGAGTCTTTCATCTTAGTTTGATAATATAAGGTCTAGTTGGAATACGAAGGAAGGTTGTAGCTTAGAGGGTGATTTGCTATTCTTGTCAAGGAGGAGGATATTAAGTTAAATAGGTCGAAAGTCCGTTGCTATGGTATCACATCGGTAAACGAAGTTAGTTTTTCAAAAAAGAAGGGACAAGGATTCAAGCCTAATGGGAAGAAATTTTCTGGGATGAAATCTAAAGGGGCTAAGGATGGCGCTCATCACATGGGAGAAAGGAATGAGTACTTGATGGAAGGTGCGCTCTTGCGAAAGGTTGGACACGAAAATGGCTTGTTGGATATTAAAGAAGCGGGGGAGAAGAAAGGTAATGTTTAATTATTAAGACCAATATTATTGATGTGCCAATGAATACTTGGTGGTAAGATACTGGAGCAACAATTCAAGTTACTAATTCATTATAAGGGATGATAAGTCAAAGGGGGTCAGCCAACCTTAAGCAGCATGTGTATATGGGAGATAGGTCAAGAGCGAAGGTGGATATTATGGGAATAGCATCGAGTTGAAGCTGCCACTTGGATATGTTTTGGAGTTTCAAGAAGTTTCCTATATTGCCTTTAATAAGAAGAAACTTGTTATCTATTTCTCTTTTGGATATTGAGGCTATAGTTTTTGTTTGGAAATAAACAAAGTTGAAATGTAGGATGGTAAAGTGGTTTGGTTTGGAACCTTATGTGGAAATTTATATAGACTTGGTTGTTAATGGTCTCAATTATTATGTTAATTATGTTGTTGCTCTATTGTTGCTTCTAAACATCAAGAGCTAATAATAATTCCTCAATGTTATAGTAAAGCGTTAGGGACATATTTAAGCACATAATGGAAAGGTTAGTAAAGGATGGAATACTTCCTAATCTTGACTTCTCAACTGTCAATTGGCCATAGAATGTGTAAAAGGAAACTAACTTCTAAGTATGAAAGAATAGATAGCAATGTGGAGATGTTTTGGAGCTAATACAATTATATAAGTGGACCTTTCACGGCGATTGCTTTTGGTGGTTATAGGTATTTTATTTACCTTCATTGATGATTTCTCTTGATATGAACATGTTGAGCTTATCGGTGAGGTAGGATTCTTTGGTTACCTTTAAGGAGTTTAAGAGTAAAGATAGAGCTTCAAAGGCCAAAAGCTAAAATCGTAAGATCGACGGAGATGGTGGGTTTATGGTAGATACTTGAAGTGAGATTGGATGGAACTTCGGGGTCGTGCTGATTTGTTGCAGGAGTGTGTGATGCGCGTAATATACAATGTCTAGTACTCCTCGATAGAATGACATAAGCGAGATGAGAAATCGCTTTGTTAGATATGGTGCATTCTATGTTGACAATTTCTGAAAACTATAAAATTTTTTTGTGGGGGCTTTTGTAACACCTCAAATTATACCTAGTAGTTTTATAACATGTTTATGGTATAATAAAAAGTAAATGTGTATTTTTAAATTTAGATGCTAAGTAAGAAAATTGATAAAAACCTTAAATTAATTCAAAGTTAAGGGTAAAATAGTAAAATGTCATTAATATTGAAGGTCATAAATGAAAAGCAATATCATGGTAGAAGTAATAAGTTGTTGTGCAAGTAGAATATGGAAGAGACACTAAAATGCAAAAAAGAGGAAAGTTAAACAAAAAAATAAGAATAGCCAAACAAGGCCTTGTACATGAAAAGAGGATAAGACCACATTTGGTCTATTGAATGAGATATTTTCTCATTTTGGTTTTGGGGCTAGGGCATTTACGGGTATGGGGAAGAGAAGAGCGAGTGTTTGATTCTCTCATTTGATCTAGTCTTGTTCAGAGAGAAAAGTGAAGAAAAAAGAAGTTTGGTTTCAAGTTTTTATATCAAGGTATGAAAATCTCTCATTTGATCTATAGAAACAATAAGTATGGAACACTTGTATGGAAGTATGGACATGTACTTAAGTTTGAGTATGTTTAAAAATTCTCCAAACTCTGCTGTTTATGTTTGAGTTAGGAAAACCCTAACTTTGTATAAAGTGATTTTGGGTTGGATTAAGTCAGATTTGGGAGTTGTTTGCCGTGCTTTGGCTTTGATTGATTGTTGTGGTCTCTCGTCGAGGAATTTTGTATAAAAGCTGTTGAGTTTTTAAGGGAGATGTTGTCGAATTTTTAGCCCCGTGTTTTTGTTTTTGGCCATAACTTGACCATTAGTCATCTAAATTGAGTGATTCCAATTGGGAAAAAACCCTCGGAGGTAAACCTACCAAATTATAGAAGGTACCAAAAATAAAACCTGACCCTAAGTCCCCTGGTTTTTAGACTGAAGTGAAAATACGAGTAAGTTGCAGGGTTATCCTTTGTTTTGGTACAATTTGGTGTTTAGGTCATAAGTTGAGTTTCACTCATCCAAATTGAGTGATTCCAATTTTTGGGTAAACTAGACTTCTAGGAGAACAATTTCATTTGAAGAAGTGTATTCAAATTTGGACCCCATTGTACCCAAAAATTTCGTCAAAGTGGAAGTTATGTTTTAGGAAAAATCTGGTTTTGTTTTGAAAATAGAGTAGTCCCGGTTGTTTAGGACATGCCTTAAGTTTCGGTACTCCGAATTGGATGATTCCAATTGGAGATGAACCCTTAGTACCGTAGCTTCAACTAAGTACAAGGAACTAGTGTCAAATGATGGAGTTAAGACCCCTGAAATCGGGTCTCACAGTCAGTTACCAGTGTAAACTAGGCAAACAGACCAGTTTGGCATTAACATGCCATAACTTAAGTTGGGATGATTCAAATGGAGTGATTCTAATTTCTGAATGAAATAGAATTATAGAGGAAAAATGGACTTGAAGGAAGCATGTTGAGATGTCGAACTCATTGTACCCCGAAAAATAAAGCGAAGTGGGACCTGTTTTGGGGAGATGATTTCATGTACTATGGAACTTTAAACATCCTAATGTCTCTTATATGGTTTTCTGGTATATTGGGAGATGGTTTTGAATGAGAATATTTCAGTATAAAGGAATTGAAGTAAGTAAATGAAATTGCATATAAATTATAAGAGTGGTTGTTATATGAAATTGTGTACATTGACATGATTATGATAGTTTATGATATGAAATCTGATCACATGAACATAAATACAAGCATGTTTGATATATGAAACCATGTAAGGCGATATTAAATGAATCCACGAGAATATGAGCATGCCAAGCGCTGATAAATGTGACAGTCATCTCACAAAAGTATAAAGGAATAATGGTGCATAATTATCATTATGAATACATGTGATTGTAATTATCCATGTATATGAGATATGAAAAGTCTGATATCTCTAACTCGGATAAAAACTTAATAAGCCCAATTGCTTGCTATTCCCCAAAACTTAAAGTTTTTCTTGTCCCCAGCGAAAGAAATTTTTTTGTCGCGAACATTTAGCTCTTATTTTTAAGGACATTTTTACATTGAATCCTGATTTGGTAAGAAACATAAGTCGGAGTTGTAAATTATTTCTAAATGTTTCCAATCTAGAGTGGAAGATTTTTCAATTAAGTTCACTAAACAACCAAATAATTTCTATGGTGTAAACAATTCGATTATTGACACGGTTGTGAGTGTGTGATGGTGCTTCTCTTGCTTGTGGCGGATTGGATGTCTAGCTGGGATAATCTCGGATAGCATACTTCTCCCTTGATCTTTAAAGTCCCATATGCTTGCGTTTGTCCTTATTAATCTCCCTTAATGTAAGCACGCCACTTCGAGAGATCAATTAGGTCCTTTAGGCTTATAATGAGTGGTTTGGGTAATTGGGTAGATAATTGGACAAGAATTTAAACTCAATTGCAATTTCACTTACAACTTAACATATTTGCCTTCATTATGCATTCTTGATTTTCCCATTGATAACAAGTCTCTAACCTCCCTCATCTGGTTTGGTGCATCTTTCTGCATACTCTCCATAATGGTATTTCTCTTTTCTTGACCACACTTAGACTATAAATTCTTTTCCTCATCTTAGAAGCTTTTCTTTTCATCTTTTATCAGCTGTTTATGCCGGAATGGTCTGATGTTTTCATTTTTAATCTTTCTACCACCCTTAACGAACTTTGGGTCAGTAACTCTCATACCAGTTGGCATTAGGGTACTAAGTGTTAACACCCAAACTTAATTGTTCGAGGAGGAAGGCTACAGACGAAACTCATTCTACTTTGATACTTTTAACACGGCTTCTTTTCTTCATTTCTTTTCATCTCTCCTTATTTAATTGGTTTTTCTTTCTGAAGCCCTTCTCATCCTTCTCCATGACTTAAAACAATATTCCCCCAAACTTGTCCTCTTCTATCATGGATGTATCTATCATGTAATCTAGGCAAATAAAGGTTCTTTACTGTAGAATTATGTTTAAGGGGGGATCTAGGCTTTTCATTTGTTGGTTGAAGATGAGATTGGCTATTGGGTCAAATAAGGAACTAATGTGTATTCTTAAGCATATTATCGGGGTAGGCTTTAAAAAGCTCAATCTTCCAAGAATGACCTATATCATTTTCTTGTTAGTGGTATTACTTTAAGATTTTGCCTTGACTAATAATACAACAGTTCTAGGACATTGGAGGAGATTCTTGTGATGGATCGAGAGAAGATGTCCATAATCTTTGCACAATTTGTTTGAATACTTTTGACGTATGCGGTGTTAATCGAAGATTCATAATAACTAAGCGTTTACAAAAACATAATCATAGATTCTTTATTTTTTTTCCATCGATTGGTTAAAATCTTCCTCATTCGCCCGAAGTTCGACACATTCATTAATATCCCCTTCTGACTTTCCTCTTTTTTTAAGTTCATCTCATCCTACCCTAATTCACCTATCACGTTCTTGTTTGGTTCCTAGATATGTTGATGTGCTATTTAACAAGTTCGCAGCTTATTAATCAGCCAATTGATTGAGAAATTTAATCAACTGACAATTCAATTCCATCATCATTCCAATTCTACCAAACAATTCATAGCTATTAAGCAATTCAACCCAGGAAAACTAGTTTCTCCATTATTTAGCAAAGCTATACACTAAAAGTCATAAATTTCTACTTATTTAAAATCAAGGAAAGAAAAATAATAACCACCACAGTAAGAAAAATGAGAATGGACCTGAGTTTGCAAAAAGTTTTTATTTATTTAAGTTTCCAAGTATAGATATATTTTTACAAAGGAAGATGGAAGAGGCGATGAGTCTGAGTTATTTCCTTCTCTATCATGGGCATTTATGAGGTGAAATAGTCTTGCTTCAAATTTATAACCATTGTAGGATGGGAACTCTAGGATTTGAACTTGTGAAATAACTGACTGTTGCCTTCTTGACTCTACGTTTTAGCAGTGTAGACCACTGCATGGAAAGTGTCATTTGTTTAATAGATCATTTTTGTCTCTGCATTAGAGTTAAGGGGTTCCCTCGAGCGCTCTACAGGAAGAGTACATTTTGATCAAATTATTGTTAATCATATCCAAACTTTCCATCCACAATTTCTCCCTATATTTTAGGGTTGCTTCTATTTCTTTGTCCCTTCGTTCTATGAGGAGCCTTATCTCCTTATGATGTTCTTATCTGAGATGGCCAGAAGGCATCGCATGCGGCGTGTTACGCTCATGGCATTCTCTCTCCTTTTCATGATCTTGATAACTCATTCCCTCTCAGTTTGTTCTGAAGAGGCCTCTAACCCAAAGCTCTTTGGGGTTCTTTTCTGGTTTCCCATGCTCTTCCACTCTTCATACGTGTCTAGTACTTGCTCCAGGGTCGATATCTTGTGCTTCTTAGCTCTGCATCCAAGTATTCATCCCGCACTTGGAGTTAGATCTTCAGTTGTTTGTCCCTCTCTTACATTTCTTGTCTCATGGCCTTTAGCATCTCCATCAATTCTGAGTTGTTACCACGATGCTTTAAGCTTTCTTCTTGCTCCTGAGAGATTTGTCGCGAATGGACCTGTCGAATGGGGCTCGAACCTTCTTGCCTCTGTTCTTTGTACTCTTGAGGTTGCATTATCAAACTATATTGAAGTGCATTTTGATGTCATCTCTACCATACTCTTTCAATTTACCTTCTTCTTCCTTGCCTCACACAATTCTTAGGCCCCTTGTTATGCGTCGATGTCGAGAGGCCCACTTAATTATGCCACCAATTATGCCTGCAGTTCTTAAGCCCCTCTGTTCTTAAACCTTCTTTCCTCTGTTGTGCTCTTGAGTTGCATTATCAAACTGTATTTGATGCATTTTGATGTCATCTCTCTCCTCTCTTTCAATTTCTGCTTCTTTTTCCTTGCCTCTGTTCTTAGGCCCCTTAATTATGCCCGTCAATGTCAAGGGTGAGGTCTTGGGACATGTCTCTTCAACTCTCTGATCTCTCATTCTACACCTCCCGAGAATGCACGACCTTGTGATCGAGTGTTGAACCCGGTACTAGTCCCCTGACAACCTCCTTGTGTGCTTTGAAATTGGAGTTCTCGTGATTTTCAACCTTTGAACTTATACCCGCTTCATCTGATAATCTTGCCTCCTTCTCATGACCCTCTTCTACGATGGACTCGTGTGGATTCTTCTGGTGGCATTTCATTTTACCCTTCTGATCTGGGTTAGTAGTCAAAGAAATTTACGGAAGTCTGGTTCTTTTACTAATTTCTTGAACTTCGAACCATTCATTCTTTTGTTTAGATTGTAGGTTTGGTCGATCTGCTCCCTACTGAATGATATACATCTATTCTTAACATAAACTGTCTTGTCTTTCACTCCTACCATGTTCGCATAGAACTCCTTCACCACGTCGACAAACCCATGAGCCTTATGCTCCACATAGAATGTCGTCCTTTATATTCATGAAAGTGAGATTAATAATGTTGAAACCTCTTTCACCTATGAAATTCCTGTGTTGTAATTTGTCCCTCCAGGGGAAATAGGCACACTTTGAAACCCAATCGCTTGCTTTTTCTTCTTCTCATTCGAGTACGACTTCTGACTCTCTTTTGCTCTGGTTTCTTATTTGATCGCTCGATCTACTCTTGCTTAAGCTCTTTCTCCTTCTTGTTCTGTTCCTGTTTGAGTTTCTTGAACTGTCTCTTCTTCACCCTCTGTATACTCTTCCATCACATTTCGTTCGGGTTTCAGAACCAGTCCAGGTAAGCTCGAACATGGTTAGAAGAAAGTTTTAGGAATCTAGGGTTTTCAAAAGGGAATGAGGGAGATTTGGTGAAGAAAGATGAGTGGGTTGAAGGTTTATGAGGCAAATGGCCTTTCAGGTTTCAAAAATTATCTATTTATAGGCCAAATGTTTTGTTGTGCCTTCATTAAATGTCGCGACAAAAACTAACCTAGGGTTTATTCCTTTTTAGTAATCTTATGTCGCGGCGCTTAGAAAAATATTCGCGACATATATTGAGATCGATTGAAGCTAGGTTGGTGCTTCGTTGCGGCGACGGAGAAAGAATGTCGCTGACATAAAATATGATATTCAGTGTACTGCCTTGCGACGCAGAAATTGTATGTCACGGCAGAGCACCTTGCAGGAATCTGGTTCAAAAGCGGCTTTGCCGAACATAGAGAAATAATGTCGCGACTGGTTAGATCGCTCTAAGTGATATATCTTGCGACATAAAGAGAAATATGTTTGTGACATATTTCTGTGTTTTGAAAGACTACTTCACTCTTTGTCGAACGAGAACAATTATCCAGATAGAGTGAAGCAGTGTCATACTTACTAAAATTTGTTTATGACAATCTTGTAGCTTTCTGCATTTTGCACCAGTTAACGATTTCAATGAAGCCTGCAAATAATAGTACATGCAACATTTTTCTCCCACTCAAATTATACTTGTGAAAACACATCTAATCATCAAAGAACCTCAATTCAAGTATGAACAATCACATTGCATTTCTTCACCAAATAAAATTAACAGATTATGTCAAGGTAGTCAAGGAATAACCATGACAAAACTATTTAAACTTACGAATTCTAAAAGCAATGTACATTCCCCCGAGCTTGACTAAGCATTCTCATTAAAGAGTTAGGAAAGAAAGCTCCCTTAGCACGAGTGACCACGTGGCTGAGAGGCCTGAGCGACATTCTAAAGGGAGACTGTGTGTATAAATTTTTTTTTACTTGTAATATTAATATTAAGCCTAAAACCTTAGTTTTATTATGTTAAAACCTAAAATCATACTACGACAATCAATTCACAAGGGTTTTGATTGGCTCACCCAGAACCTCCTATCACCACTCTTGCACTAAAAATATATCAGACTATACTACTTGAAATATATCAAACAAATACTATAACCATCTTATAAAGTGAGGTTTTAAGGGCCTAAATTATTAGGGTAGTTGGTCTTGAAGGGCCTATTTTTTAAAGAAGAAATGTGGGGGCAGGGCGGCCCTTATCTTTAAGCTACCCCGCAGTAGGCCACGTGTAACTGCATCTTCAGAGTAAATTAGAAGGAATGATTCCAAATAAACTCCATTTCTAGTATAGTTTCATTGTCCTAAAAAATTAATAAAATCATTGAATAAAATTTTAAACAAAATTAAAACTAGAGCCTTCAAACACCACAAAAAAATTCTACAATGACTAAATGTGAAAATTAAAATTTTGCTTGGAGTTTGCCTCCCAACTTGATTTAATGTCCTACAGCTGAGCGTTCTTTGAAAAAATGTTTTCCTTTAAGTGAAATTCTCATGCATAAAATCACAGGCCAATCTTCATTCATGTTTCCTCGAAGATAATGCTTCAATCTCACGACCATTCACTGACGCTCACTTCCATGTCGGTTTTGGTGTCCAGCGCTTGAGGGTGTACTTGCTACTATTGTATAGGACCTCCGTGCGGCTTGAGTTTTCACGGAAAGCGGCTTGAGCTTGGAATTGTATAAGAGGACTTGATCTTCTGCTTTGAATTCCTTCCTCAAAAAATTATGATCATGCCACTTCTTTGTCCTATCTTTGTAGATTCTGGCATTATCATAAGTTCCATTCCTCGACTCTTCCAGTTCATTCATTTGGAGTATTCTCTTTCCTTTGGCTGCTTGAAAGTCAAAATTCAATTTCTTGATGACCCACATAGCTTTGTATTCCAATTCTAGAGGGAGATGACAAGGTTTTCCAAATACAATTATGTATGGGGCCGTTCTAATGGAGTTTTGTAAGCGGTTATAAGCCTGATGTATCATCCCAGCTTTATAGATGAATTATTTTCACTTGTATTCCTTATTTTCTCCTTAATTTTCTTTATCTCCCTATTGAAATTTCTACTTGCCCATTTGTGGGGATGATAAGCTGATCCCATTACATGTCGATTCCATATATGTCATGAGTTTGCAAAAACTTTGTTTGCAAAAATAGCTCCCCTCATCCAGCTAATAATTGCAGGTACTCAAATCTGCTTTCAGAAAATATTTCTTTGTATAAACCCCGACTACGTATTTGACATCATTGGAATGACTATTACTTTTCGCCCCATTTGGATACATAATCCATAGGTAGGAGATGTATAGATTTCCCGAATGATGATGGGAAAGGTCTCATGAAGTCTATCCCCCGCACATCAAAAATACGCTAACCAATTATTCATGAGAAGGCATCTCATTTCTTCGCATGTTTGCCCATTTTTTAACATTTATCACAATGTTTTACCCGTTCAAATAATAGTCTTTGAATGGTAGGCGATAAAGCACGATTAGAATTTCATGGGATGTCCCTTCTCTTGCAAAGTGTCCTCCATATAGTAATGCATGACATCTATCAATAATTTCTGTTACGTTTACGGTACACATCTCACGATAATCATATATGCTCCTATTACGAAAAGTATTGGATCATCCCCAGATGTAGAATCTGTATCGGGTTCTCGACTTTCTTTTCTTTGGTCTTTGAATTCATATGGCATAATTCCTGACTAAGTAATTCACCAAATATCGACATACCCGGGTGTTTAGGCCCGGTAACAAATAGGTTGCTCATGGAAAATTTCTCATTGTTTCACTTCCCTTTTCCCTCTTTAGTAGTTTTCTCTAAACAAGTGATCGACTATCACATTGTCACTACCCTTCTTGTCTTTAATTTCTCTCGAACTCTTAAAGCGGTAATACCCATCGATCCAATCAGGTTTGTCTTTTCCATCAGGATATCTAATCGCGACATGATCAATGTATTATAACATGGGACCCTAATATGTAGGCACGAGATTTTCCTGAGCAAACACATTGCTAGCATCTCCTTTTCAATTGTAGAGTAGTTCTCTTGTGCCTCATTGAAGGTTTTGCTGGCATAATATATGACCTTGAATATCTTTTCAGTTCTTTGTCCCAATACTGCTCTCATTGCATAGTCACTAGCATCACACATAATTTCGAACTCCTTATGGCAATCAGGAGTTACCATGATGGGAGCTTTAACTAATCTGGATTTAATTTCATCAAATGTAGTTTTGCATGATTCATTAAAATTAAAATTTTCATCTTTCTCTAATAATTAGCATAATGAATGCAGGAATTTTGAAGTCATATGAATCTCTCCTCACAAAGCCGATATCTGGAAACTTCTTATCTCCTTATTTGTTGTGGGTGAGTGGAGAGTTTTTATGATAGTAACCTTTGTTTGGTCTACTTCCTTATTTGCGGAAATCTTTTGTGCCCCAGACAATTCCCTCTTAATTACCATGACATGACATTTTCCCAATTTAAAGCTAGATTCTTGTCTTGACACCTTCCAATCTTGTTTCCCAGGTACCAACATTTCTCATGAAATACTATCTAAGCCATCCATGAAAGATTTCCATAGCCTCTTTCCACCAAATCTGAAAACATAGACATCATACACATTGAAAATTAGCGAGAGCATTACATATCGAATGACATTCTTCTTTGGCAAAAAATGTCTGGGACATGTAAATGTAGTCTTCTCTTGATCCTCGAGTATACTTGATCTAGTTTATAACCGAGAATATCCGTAACGGTAATGGGGGTGTCACGCTAATTTGTCGATTTTGGTGATGGAAGGTAGAGGATAATTGTAAAACCCCAAAAAAATCTAATTTTCTGAAAAAGAGTAAAACGGTAATTTCGATTGAATCGGAAATTTTCTAGATCTTGGATGTGGCTTGGACTCAGTTTGGAATCTTCGTGAAGCTAGCTACCCGTCGAATTTCGAGACAATGGGAATTTCACGTTTTTCGAGGCACCGAGAATAGTTCGGGACACTTGGCGCATTTGGTGGCTTTCGAAGATGAGACACGTCGAGTGAAGGTAGTCGAACAAAAGAGCTTAAGTGGAAGCCCATTAGAGCGTGTGGCAAAACATGATTGGAGAGAAATCAAGGTAGATGGATAAGGTGATAGGGTAATCCGATGAACTTGATGAGCGATAGAGGTGTTGACATGTGGCGAAAAGTACTCTCGAACTTACTGGGCCTTGAGGCAAAATACGGTAGGAAGGGAAGAAAAGAAAAAAGAAAGAAAGAGAGGAAGAAAGGAAGGGAGAAAGAAAAGAAAGCTTAGTACAGAAGCTCCACCTTCTCTGGTTTCTAGCGATCGGGCCCAGGCGGTTCCTTATTAGAGTGTTGATATGGCAAAGTACTCTCCAAACACTTTAGATAAGTATGCCATCTGGGTAGGAAGGAAGAAAGAAAACCTAAAAAGGAAGGAAAAGGGAGAGAAAGAAAGAAAGCTTAGTAGAGCCCCTTCTCTCCCCACAGTTTTCTCAGCGATCGGATGGAGTAGGCGGATCAAGAAAGAGAAAATTGCTTCCCAGAGAGTTTCCGATTAGGGTGGAAGCGGTGACTTTCCCATAACTCGAGAGGTAGGTCTTCTCTGCTTTGGTTATTTTCTACAGGGTTGTGTGGTGGTGTCTTGCACGAGAAATCTTTGGTTGGGAAATTTGGACCAAGGAAGTTACCTATTTTTATCATAAGCGTGTAGGATTTAGGACTGGTTTGGTGGGAAATAAAGGGAATTTTATGGTGAGTCCTTGGTGCATTGTAGCCACATAGTTGGGAATTGATGTTAGGCTTTTGAATTTTCCAAGTGGACTATCTATAAGCTCGAGTTATGATCAGTTTGCAGGATGGTCTAAGTAAAGATTTAGGTCAGCTCAACCAAAGGTCAGATCGGCTAGAGGTCAGCTCCGCTAAAGGTTGGCGGGTGGGGAATCCATTCGACCGAGTGGTCGACTAGGCGGAGGTCGGTAGGCTAAGGGGTTAAGGCGACTCGTACGGGGCCTCCGACCAGGCTGACCATGCGCTGCCCCGTCAGAGACTTCAGGTCAGTGTTCTTAGACTCTATGAAAATCCCATTTAGTGAAAATTATATCCATGTACGTGTGGATGGCATTAGGTGATCATAACTTTCGCAATCTATGTTTTTTTGGGGCTGGCGGCAGTGGGACAGTTATTCATGTGTGACCTCGACCCCGAGCGATCATAACTTCTTGATGGAGCTACGTTTCGGGGTGTCTTGGACTCTATGGATAGCCCATTGAGTCTAGATTACAGCCATGTTCCTTTGGAGGACAGTGGTTAGATACAAACTTGCTGAAATCTATGTTTTTTCACCAATAGTGCAGGTTGCTCGATTGTGTCGAAATGAAGAGTCAGGTTTTAACGTGGGCATTACATGGCATGTCGTAGGTTGTTGTAAAGGGTAGGAATCACCATGAGTTAGCCTAAGGAATTATGTATGACATTATTGTTTAGTCATGGATTGATGAATGATAATATGTTTGGTACGATGTATATATATATATTGGCATGAAGTATATGAAATTTATATGCTTGTGATATATGTTGCATGGTGATTGATATAAACTCTGGCCCGATGAGAATGATTCATGTAGTGTGCATCATACATGTAACATAGAAATTGCAGTGACATTATCATTGCATATGCACATTAACATCGCGTCGAGTCGGGTGTGGGTGCATAGAAATGGTTAATTCACCATTCTTGGTGAATGTGTGGGGAGCTTAAAACGGACAGCGTCCAATTGAGATTCACGGTGGTATAAAATGAAAATAAATATACGTGTGTTGGGCATAGCAAGATGGGTGCGTCCCCGGGGTGAAAGACCCCGGAATTTATTAAGGTTAGGCGTGATCATAGGCGGTGAAAGCTAGTCAAAAATTTGAAATGTGCGACATCAGGCTATGTAATCCAGAAAATCACATTTGCCTGAATGCATAAACCGTAAAAAATTTGATCCAAATCAAATGAACATTGGGGGGTTGTCGATGGGTTACAAGTTTTAAAAACAAAAGCTTTTCGTTTTGAAAGGAAAAGGGTCATTAGGTGAAACACCTTGACGAGTTTTCTATCTGGAAATTGTATGTGTGAGAGTCGGTGAGGACTCGGGACATGGGATAGGTTGAGTCACATTCTCATCCATGGCATGTAGACATTCGAGTAGGAATGTGCATATTTTTACTTGAATATGTGTGTGTTTAATCACTGCATGAGCACTTAAATGGGGAATAACCCTTGTAGGAGATTATCACTACTGGGCTTTGCTCACCCCATTGTGGGACCCCCACTTTGATGCGAGGTCTCGATACGAAACCAGGACCGTATGGGATGAGAACTAGACACGGCTTTGTTTTGTTATGTTTTTGGTCTTATATTATATTCGAGCATAACCAAAACATGTGTTTTTTTTTTTGTATCAAAGGGAATGTAAAGAGACTATGATTACAGTCTATCATATATTTTTGTATATTGTGATTTAAATATGCAAGAATGGGTCTCTATACATGAGACATGTGAACGTGATATTGGGGCACCCGATATCCACAGGTTTTTCCTCGGGTTGACGGGTTGTCAACGGGACCCTCGGGATAGGGGCATCACAATAATGATCCTTTCTGGTAGCAGTGTTTAGTTTTTACGTAGTCTATCTGTTGCCTCGTCTTGTCGCGAGTTCTTGTAGGAATCAATTCATTCTTCTCATTTCTGATCATAGTAAATCCACCCTTTTTAGGAACCACATAAACTGGGCTCACCGAAGGGCTATCTAAGATTGCATATATGAAGCCTGCATTTAGCCATTTCAATACTTCTTTTCTGACAACTTCTTTCATTACTGGATTCATCCTTCTTTGATGTTCAATGGAAGTCTTTGCATTGTCTTCTAAAAGGATCTTATGCATACAGATAGAATGATTGATTCCTTTCAAATCTTCTATAGACCAAGCAATTGCTTCCTTGTATTTTCTCATAATCTTCAACAGTTTCTGTTCTTCAAACTCGGTCAATGCAGCTGAAATAATAACAGGTTTTGCTTGTTCTGGTTCTAAGAAAGCATACTGTAAATGTTTGGGTAATTCCTTCAAGGTTAACCCTTCAAAACTTGTTTATGTTTCTTTTGCTTCCTCTTCATTGCTGCTTGTCTTTTCTATACTGTTCTCATTCAAACTAAAGACTGTTTTCTTTAATTCACAATTGGAATACAAAAATTCACAATCAAGATCATCAAGATACTGAAAATTCATCTCATGTTCATTGATTGAGTTCTGAAAATTACAACCAAATATCAGTTCAAGACTGATGGGAATTATTTTTTCTACGGTCTTACAATCTGCACTCTCAAACTTAGACTAATTCAAGCTTGTGTTCAAATTGAGTAGACTCTTCTTCTCCACTGCGAGTGAGTTCTCCGTTTATCACATCTATCCTTATCAGAGCATGGCACTCCATTGGCGAAGAAAGAAAGGAAGAAAGGTCTTTACCACGGGCAGTGGAACTTGTGTGTCTTTTTCATATCCATGATTACAAAGTCCACGGGAAAAATGAATTTTCCTACCTTGATGAGCACATCTTCAAGGACTCCTTCAGGTTGTGCCATTGTCTTATCTGCCATTTGCAAAGTCATAGTTGTGGGAGTAGCTCCCCAATGAATCTCTGCCTTGACAAAGGCATCAAGTTGATGCTAGCTCTGAATCACCAGCTTTCTTGAATTCAAAATTCCGATGGTGCGAGGAGATAATGGTGAAACTACCAGGATCCTGGATCTTCACTGGTAAGCTCCTCTGGATCAGCACTTGCTTTGCGTGTAGGTACATCAAATTCACCACTCATTTTTCAGCAAAATTTCTCTTCTTGCTCAGAATGTCCTTAAAAAACTTAGCATAATTAGGCATCTGAATCAATGCCTCTATAAAGGGTAGGTTAATCTCTATCATCTTGAAGACTTCCAAGAATCTAGAGAACTGTTCTTCCATTTCACCTTTTTGAAGCCTCTGAGGGAAGGGAATAACAGGCATGTAGGCTTGTTTGTCCTCGTTCTTCTTGATTCTTCTCTCCACCCTGTTTGCTTTCAGTCTGCACCTTTTCTTTTAGTCTCTTGACGAGTTTAGGCTATTCGACTTGTTTCTTTCCTAGTTTCTTCTCCCTCAACTTTTTCAGTCTTTTTCTTCTCTACTTCCTTTCTTTTTTTTATCTCTCTTCCACTTCTTAAAGTTACTACCATGCAATCCTTTGGATTTTTCTTTGTGTTACTTGGGAAAGCATCCTTAGACTGATTCTTCATTGTTAGGGCCAACTGCCCTACTTGTGTCTCTAAATTTCTCAGAGAGGCGTTTGTGTTGGCTTGAAACACAGTTGTGTTTGCCTGGAATGCTACTAGCTCAGCAAACTTCTTCTCATGAATGTTTAGCAGCCTCTTATTTCTCTATGAAAGCGGCTTATCGATCTTGAGGAATTAGATCTCATTTTCCCACAATTTTATGCTCTCGACTTGCTTCTTTATTCTTATTGTTGTTGTTGAGACAGGTGAAGCATAATGTTGTTAAAATTCTACCTAAGTCTTTGACATTGTTATTGCTCCTCCCTCCCGTATGAGAAATTCTCATGGTTCTTGAGTGCTGGTGTGTACTGAGTTGGCAAGTTGAGGTTGGGTTTAAAGTTGGAACTTCTATTAGCATTTAGATACCGTGCCTCCTCAACTTGATGGACCTACGTAGGCTAGTCCCTCTTGGCCTTATTCCTCTTTTCACTTTCATCTTGCTCCCCCACTTCATGTCTTTGGGTGCATTTTTCTTTCATTGTTTCTAAGCTTGTTCATGATGCATCCAATTTTGCTTCTTTGCGGTCATCGATTCGACTCCCCATTAACCCGCTTTCTTTTCGATGCGCTCCTGCTCCGAGTCTCGGATGACTTTGTAGTTGGATTTGGCAAGGTCTTGATCAGTAGCTGCCTCTTCCAGCACTTTTTATTTTGAAAGCTCATGACATGCATCTATTGCCCTTTGGTATAATTCATGGAGTGATAAAAAATATCCATCTAAGTGGTTAGATCTATTCCATGCATTTGGCATCTTTTCAACAGTCTCTTATATCTCTTCCATGCATTGTAGAGACTTTCATCCTCTCCTTACTTGAATACTATGATTTCCCCTCCACTTTCAGAAGTGAGGGCATGAGGGGAAAAATGCGCTTATATAAGCCCTCTACTGACTCTTTGGTGTCCACTTGATCCAATGACGGGTAGTGATTTAAACCACGTTGTTGCTACATCTCTCAGTGAAAATGGAAACAGTTAAAGCTTGATCACTTCAAGTCTCACCCCATTCAGCTTGATTGTATTTTCCATTCTCATAAATCTTCTCATATGCTAGTTGGAGTCTTCACTATGATGCCTAGTAAATTGATGTTGCTGCACCATTATGATCAAAGCTGACTTAAGTTCAAAATTGTTGGCTTACATAGCGGGTTGTCTCCTGTGAGTATTCATCTTGAATAGCGGCCTCGAAGTCCTCAGTACTCGTTTGCCTCCCCAAGGTGCACACACTTCTTCTTTGGAATAGGTTCTGATCTTTCTCTCTAATCTGCCTGGTTGTTGATTCGACACTTTTAACTTTTCTCGATTCCTCAGTGTTCTTTTTCCGAGTTAAATCAAGCGGCATTTCTATACAGTTTTTACATTGCATTTAAAATCTTCTGAAATAGAAACACATTGAGATGGAATTAAAATGCGACGGAAGATAGTTATATCAATTTAAGCTCATAAAAAAATTCGAGTGGCTTACTTAGCTCTGTGATTTAAACTACTTTGTGATTTTCTAAATTTATGATGAAATAAAGAAAAATTTCAAATTTAGCAAATTCTCTCTTTGGTTAGAATATTTGATATTTAAATTCATCATTTTGATCCGTAGCAGCGAAAAGTGGATGTGACGAATAGTGTAACTAAATTTCGAACCTTTGCTAAGGATTTTGATCCCGACAACGGTGCCAAAAACTTGTTTGTACCCAAGATAATAAAGATATGTTGTTTTGTATGAGTATGATTTATATGAATATGTGCTTTGGTCTAAATCACTGCAAGTGCACAGGTCATTCAAGTAGTAAAGTGGATTTAAGTCCAGATATCGTTCCCACGAGGATTGATGAAAAATCTAAACATCAACTACCCCATCTACTCAAGATCCTTACTATTTGAACTCCACAGTTAAAAGTGAATTGGTTTTAAACTAAAGAAAAGTAAAAACTAAATAAATTCTATAACCATATATAAGGGAATTCTAAGAAGATTGGGCTCAGACCAGTTCCTTAGGTAAGTTAACCTTGGGAATAGATCGATTATATGATTATAGATTTTTGTAGCATTTTTATAACATTGTTAAGTATAGTTTAAATCCCAGACATCGAATATGCAATGTAGTATGGATTTGGATTCTCCATACACCGTACATTTCACTAATTAGATATTCATGTTCACTTTCGGATACATGAGTCTGTCGATTACTTGTAGGACATAACTCTCTTTCAAAAGATAAAGATTTTCTTTTCGGTATTTCATATAAATCTAGCGAAGACTAAAGAATTCTTGCACATAAACGGATCTTACAAGCCTTGTCAATCTAATTGGTGAAACTCATCACTTGAATCGATAAAATTTTCCTATCTCCTTGATTAGATCTAATGCTAGCATGGGATGAAAATCCTTTCATCATAAATAGGAGAAACCTCACGACGATTAGTGGTACATCTGTCAACATCCTCACACCATGAGTAGAACTAGTGATCTTATCGGAGTAATCTTTCCTTTCATTAGTTCCATAATATTAGTCTAACATCTTACCCAGTATTGCTCCATACTCTCGAATCTCCATCTCTGTGTCCTTTCGGAGGGTTTCACAAATCAGCGAATCACGGTCCTTTTACGTGCATGCTACTATATTCTAAGCAAATCAACAGGCATTATAATTAAATAAATTCAAGATTTCAAACCATGAAATTCTTTGAGTTGAAAGCGAGAAGAAAACAATAGTAACATCGATCGATCCCGGAGGAGCTCAGTCTTTCAAACCGGATTACAAATAATAGTAACTAACTGATCGGGAAAATTCATTGAAATTGCAAGCGAACTGAAATAAATGAACTCCATAAAATTTCCAAATTTCATCCAAGTCAAATAGTAATGAAAACTGAAATTTTACAATGAACTTAGCTCGAAACTTCACACCAAATCACTGCTCAATTCCACAAAAACTAACTAAAGCTAGCTAAAACTAAATCTCAGAAAAGAAATAAAAGAAAAATAAGCGAAAAAATAATATCTGAGAGAGGCTCCATTCCTTAGTTCTAGGTTTGGCGGAAGGCATCTGATGCCTAGATTCTTCTATTTATAGATTTTCAAATGATGGGTCGCACTTGAAGGCTGAAATTGTGGATCCCCAAAAATCTGGCCCAATTGGTTGCTCTATCACAACATAGAAAATTATGTCGCGACAGAGATGTCATCTTTGTTCCCCAGCTCTTATCGTGACTATGGTTTTGTGCGACATGTTTTCTATGCTTTCTTCTTGGATTATGTTGCAACATAATTTGAAAATGTCAGCGACAAAGTTCTACTGAAGTTGTCTAGTGATTGTTATGACTTGAGTGTCTTGTGTCATGACATAAAAACTTTGTTGCAACTTGACTTATCGTTCTACATTTGCTCACAAAAATTGTAGCGACATAAATTTCTTTGTAGCTACAAATATTTTTGCTTCGACTCTTCACATTGTCGCGACATAAAAACTTTGTTCTGGAAACAACTTGTCATTCTCGCCTCTGAAGGTATGGTGACATAAATTTCTTTTTGTCGCGACAAAATATTTTGCTTTTCGGCTCTTCCGTTGTTGAGACATGAATTTGTGATGTATGACATTCTTTCTAGGGTTCTTCTCTTCCTTTATCGAGACAGTGTTTTCTTTTGTCACAACATAATTTCTCACAGTTGCATGTAGCTTGTTGTCACGGCGATGCTTGTTGTCTTACCTTTGTTGAGGCCCGAACTACATGTCGCGTGAGCTACGAAAATGTCGACATATTTCCTTCTTGATCCTTGTCATTGGGTGAACATTTGTTACAACATTGAAATCTTTGTGACGACAAACTTGTCTTGGCTTATCTCATTTCCCTTCCATTTAAATGCGGCATAATTTCTTTTGTCGTGTGAAATCTCTACTATCTGACTTTATTGTGCGACATAATAATCTTTTGTACGTGATAAATTCGCCTTGATTTTCATTATGCCTGACATAAAACTTCTATGTCATGACATTCTTCTTGTAATGCTTCTCGGCTAATTTTTCGCAACAAAGTTCACCTCGACCTCATGTTGTGTTTGTGCGCAACATAGAACTTCTACGTCGACAAAGTCTTCTTGCCTTTCATTGTGAACTACGGGTACAGTAATACATGACATGGTTGTCTTTTATCATGATAAAGCACTACGCCATCTTGAGTTCTTTATGTCCGCAGCGAGTTGAAAAATGTCGTGACAAAGTTTTAATCTTCTTACTTCGCTATGTCTGAAACACTGTCTTTGTGCAACATTTGCTCCAGTCGAACTCTCATATTTGTGTCGCGGCAGGAGTTATGAGATGTCAAGGCAATCTTCTGCTTGGCAGGTTCGACTTGATCTTTGTTGCGACATACTTGGCCTTGTTGCGACATAACCTTTAGTCCCTATTGAAATTATGTCGCGGCATTTTGAAACTATGTTGCGATAGAGATTTCTGCCTTGGCCAATTTTTTTGCTTTTCTTGCTGGAATTGTCTCTTTTTTCATTTAAAACCTGCAAAACACAAAGTTGATGAAATTTCCACAATTTAGCATTAAAATGACTCATAAACTTCTAGAAATACACCAAAAATGGATTAAAAATGGATGAGTTTAGGACTTATCACTGCATGTTCTGAGTAGATGGATAAGTAGGCATGCCTAGGGATATAGATCTTTACTTGATATCTGAATATAATTGGCCGTTTTGGGTCATTACGGCTGACCTCGTTTGGGGTCATACAATATAGTATAGATAGGGTCATTTATGCAGATGCGGTGATAGTACTTAACCGGGTACATTCAATTCTTTCTCGTATCCACTTCTTTGGAATTTGCAGGCATGACATAAGATGAAATGAAATTTTTGGAATGTTTATAAAAGGCGTGAAACGTGAAGATGATATGAAATGCAATATGTAATTGAGTTATAATGATATGAGAAGTAATATGTAATATGAATAAAATGTTATGAATTATTGTGGCCCGATCGTTATAATGGTGAATCCATATTTATGGATTCCTTTCATTGTAAAGCTTAGCCGCGAGTGTTTAGTGTAGGTACAGATGATGTCGCGTGATATTAAGCATATAGCGGGGCGACACAAGCGCAAGGTCCACCACATGTAAGTATGACTCGATTTTGTAAATGTAAATGTAAGATTTTACAGAGCTTGATGTAAATGTAAAAGTCTGAGTAAATGAGACTCATAATATTATACAAGACACTCTAAATAACACTACGGTGGATGTCTCTGAAATTTTTTGTAAGTTTATATTTTCAAGATAATTGTTTAGAATTATATAAGTTAACAGTTTTATAGTTCTCGGATTTGTGACACCATTTCTTGACACATTATGCTAGGTTGGGGCGCCACAGGCTTTAAGGATGATGACTTATATTTTGAATCAAGTTCTGAGTAAATCTATTCCTAAGACTCCTTTTGAATTGTGGTAAGGAAGAAAGCCTAATTTGCACCATTTTCGTGTATGGGGTGCAAAGCTGAAGTATGAATTTATAATCCCAATTAAAAGTTGGATCTAAAACCATCGTGGTTATTTTTTTTTTTTTAGCTATTGTATAGGATCTAGCAATTCAAGATTCTTTTGTCCATCTCATACAACCAGAATTGTGGAGTTAGACATAGCTATTTATTTTGAAGATGATTTTGGATTTGATGACAGTAATGATCAAAGGGAGCCTCAATTTAGAGAAGAAATGGTATTCATTCCCAGTGTTTTTGTTCCTAATAGAGATGTTAATTATCCAGTTGTTAATGAACCAGTAGTTGGTCAAAATGATCCTTTTGTTGATGAGCAGGATATTCCAATTATTGCAGATATTGGTATGACTTTGAGAAAGTCCGCAAGGGCGATAGATCCGGTATTCACGATGAATATGATTTACTTATAAAGCATGCTTTTACATAAAGTGATAGACCAGTTAGATCACTTATGAGAGTGTCATAAGCAATTTGCACTCAAATTTTTGGTTAGATGCAATGGAAGATGAAATGAAATCCATGGCATCAAATGGTGTTTAGGATTTGGTTGAGTTACCAGATGGTAGCAAGCTGTGGGTGAGTGGGTCTTTAAGGTAAAAGAACTCTAATGATCAAGTGAGAGATGTATAAGCTAAACAAGTTTGCCAAAAATGGTTTTAGCCATAAAGAAAGAATTGATTGCGAACATTCTATCACGTATCCTGAAAGTTCTTTTAGAATTATTATGGCGGTGGTGCATTATGACACAGGTTGCATCGGTGGATGTAGCGCTTTCCTAAATGGTGATTTGTTTGAAGATGCGTATATGGTTTAACCGATTGGCTTCCAGCAAACGAGGAATGATAATTTGGTTTGTAAGCTTAAGAAGTCGATTTATGTGACTGAGGTGTAGCAGCAGTGCTTTGATCGTATTGCCCGTGTTCAAGCTGATATCTCAGCTGACATTCGACATCTTGAAGACATTTTGATACGATAGCATGAGAAGATGTGATCTTATGTTCATTCTTTGTTTCAACCACCGCCTCCACAATCATAGTTACTATAGTGTCAAAGTTACATTATTGTCTTGTTTAATCTGCCATTTGTGATGGGTTTTCTACTTATATTCGGCCATTTGTGTGACATCTTTTTTTTTCTTTTTTGTAAAGGGATGTTGTGGACATTTAGCATAATTTTGTCATGATGTTTCCCTTTTTTTTGGAAGTAAATCTTGCTTTGGCAAGGTTTTCGTCATTATATATTAACCTTTTTTTTGCACTCACTTTATTTTTGTTATGAGATTTAGGGTAATAAAATTGCTATGGTTAAGTGATCGGTGTTAACTGCATTTATGACCACATATGATCTTTATTTTGTGATAGAACTCAAATGAATAATAAAGTTTTTTAGTAAATTAGGTTAAGGTTTAATAAGTTTGTTGATTTATAAAATTTGGATGAGAATAATACATATTCACCTCCTTTAGATGTGTTGTGCCATTGAGATTTACTTTCATTTTCAAATTTACAAATTGGTACTTGCTTTTCTTTTCATGGATTGAAAAACATATAAAAGAAAAGAAAAATAATTAATAGAGTGACTAGTTTTTTGGATTCTTGTTTTTCCATCGTTGAGCTTTTCACAAACAAGTGACGTTGCTAATGAATTAATTTTTTTCTCTTGTTACATTCATGTTTCAAGGAGGGAGGAATTTATAACAACCAATTATATCACTTATACCATATCTCCAAAGTTACTGATTTCAAGCCCTCAATGCTAGAACTTTTATTGTGGAGAAAGAACTTTTAGACCAGCTGTTTGATTAAACTTGTTTCTTTGTACGTTTTGCTATTAATAACATCCAAACACTAAAAAGCGATCGATCGATCACTCATTTGTCTGTCGGATGAAACAAAATGAATGACCGATCATTCGGATGGAGTGTCTTTTTTTGCATCTGAGCCGGCTGTATCACTTTTTTCATTGTTAAACCGAGCTTGCTCATGCGGATTTAAAAACACTATCCATCTGAGGCGGCACAATACGAATTTGTTTTTGTTTTACTAAGAGCTTTTTCATCGGGATTTAATCGGTGCCCATCGGATGCTTTATAAAATTACGAGACATTAAATACGGAATAGTTGCATATTTCCATACGAACAACCTTATACTTCAGATTTTGAATTTTTTAAATTTTGACTTGTAAATAACACATGTATTTTTTTGAAATGTATGCCATAGAAATTGGTATTTCATTCCATAAATTCAGCATTAAAGTTGATCTACTTTGTGATGGGGTGTCAATTGTCTAATAAATTACAATATCATAGTTAAAAATTAGTATTTCAAAATTGTTCAATGACCAGTGTTCAAACAACATCAAAATTCAACATCTTTCTTTATCTTCATCTTCATCATGATCAGGGATAAACTTTGAAACAACATCCAACTTAACATTGTTCACCTTGGCACGTGTTATTTGGAAAATTTAGCTGTCGTTCTAGCGATATCTTTTCCTACTAATGGATTACGACAAAATAAGTTAGTATGCTACAACAAAGAAACATATTCAATAAGCGCAAAAGCGTCAAGAATGACATTCCATGTAAACTATCGAAGAATATCATACCTTTTTGTCATAATAAGTAGTTACTATAATGTCGTTTTTAGAAATTAATGGTTGAAGGGCCTTGTATTTGAAAAAGCATCATTGTTTATTATACCAAATCTATGTTGACTTACATTAATAAATGTCATTGTTAAGTAGATTAGACCTTAACACTTTCAATAAGTGCCAACGTTTTGAAATTTTATCTGATAATGATTTTATAAAAGCGACATCAAAAGGAAACCTTGACACTCGAGGAGAAATGTCATTATTTGTTGTATCAATCTTAAGTTATTTGAATACAATGACACTTAGTAAAAGTGTGAAGGAAGATAATGATTTAATTCTGAAATATCAATTTAATAATTGTTTGTAAATAAATTTTCACTGTTATTGTAATAATGCATGCACATAAAACTTATGTTCCAATCCATACCAAGATTTTCAGTTTTAATTACAATTGGGAACTTGTACTTCTTAAATACATTCATAAACAAAAAAAATCACAATTTCAACATTCATTTCTTTAATTCAATTCAAATTTTTCTTATATATGCAACTTGGTGTGCTTTATCTCCCAGCGCTTCATGCTAGCTTGGCTATGTTGAAAGTTAATTTCCTAAAAAGGCAACCTACATGCAAAAAGATGAACTATAATCAATTACACTTGCAGAAAAAAAAAATATTATAGAGCATTGGAAAATAAAAATGAAGGAATGATAACAACATATCATGAAAATAATGTATATAACAATTGACATATTTGATAAAAAAAAAAATTAACAACAACAAAAACAAAGTTAGTAGTAATGGGTAAAATAGAAAGCAAGAGATTTATCAATTATGACATAAAAGTTGATCCAATTATGGTAAAATACAAAACAATAATCCATTAAAAACATATATGTGTGTAGTGAGTTGAAAGATCAATAGTCACCAAACTACTTGAAGAAAAACACTACAAACCAATTAAATTTAATAAAATGAAAAGTTAAATTACAAGCCATCTTCCCAATACTTTAAAAAAACTCGATTAAATGCTATGTAATGTAATTTCAAGTTCTATTGATTACACATATATAGTAATCCATCAACTTATAGTTTTAGATTCATTAATAAAATAAAAGGCTATGTAATAAAAAAAAATTGTTCCTTGAAAAAATCATTGTGTTTTTAAAGGGTGACAATGTAACTTACACAATGTTGTGGTAAAGTATTGAGAAACCAAAAGTCGAAATCTCCATGTTTTCCATAGCCAATCAACAAAAAAAATCTATAGTTGACAACGAAAACAAAAAATCATATGAGAACGATAAAGTTCCAAATCTTCCATTTTAAAATATTTAATAGAAGAAAGAAGTAATAAACTTGATATCATTATGAAAAATGCCTTTATTATCACAATAGTTCATGGACCATTCCAAAGTTGGAAGATCTTCTACTTCACCAAAAAAAAGTTTCCTTTAGACACCTATGAATCAGCGCACAATATCTTACAGCTTAATTCAACTATTGGAAATTAAATATCATGGTATGGAAGGAAAATACTATAAAGTCTTAGTGATTATGTCAAACAATTTACCTTCGGTCATAGTTTGGTTCAAAGAGATAAAGTATGAACCTCATCAAAGAAGTGATAGTTGGATATGCCAAGAATTTGTTCATGCTTCAATCTGGTGTCCCAAAGCTTCAAGCCAGGAAAGTATTAATTGAGTCATAACATCACCCATTCAGATCGTACTTCATTCAACTCATCTTTTGTTGTATGATTTTTCCCATGAAACTATTGAAAAGTAAAGTAATAGTTTCATCAATTACGATGAAAATAAAATAAACATTGATATATATTGAGAACCAACAAATCAACACATAGCTTTGTTGTAGACATCATGATCGAGAATGATATCTCTCATATATCTGTCACGCAAGTATCCACATTCAACCTTTTTAGTTTGTATCGGGCACTAAATGGATAAAAAAATCATTATATATATATGGGTTGCTACTTGAGTCATGTTGTACTAAGTTTAAAATTAAGAAAGACACTAAATATTTTATTACTCGGTTTATATGAGTTATTTACCCCTATCTATGATTAGGCTCTCTTTTTGATGATTTATGTTTTGAGTGGATGAATTCTTAGAGCCTGCATGAAGAAAATAATTTTTGTTACCAACTATGCTTCATTCTATAATATTAAAGGGAAAAGCACATATTAACAATGTACTTTGAGATATCGAAGGTTGATCATGCAATGAATCAAGGTAATAGACGTGAGAGTCCTTGTGTCAAGTACCACCAAAACCCAATGATAACTACAAAATTAACATGAGTGTAACTACATATCAATTACAATTTGATAAATATGCATACTTATAAGCTTACTTATGTTTAATAACTTACCCTGGGTTATATGGAATAAAAACAAAATCAACATTATTTGCATTCATCAGCCCAGGTCGTATAACCCTTGACCTATTTTCCTTGCTTGTACTCCATTCCGGCTTTGGAAACGAGGTCGGATTACAAAAATAAATGCTCTGCCTCACTAGCATCACTTAGTCTTTTATGTAAGTGCCTAATTTAATTTCACACAATATTTAAAGTTTTAATATTTTAATGTAGTGAAATTAATTACAATTCTCATAATGAAAATTAAACCATAAATAAGATAGTTAAAATATATGAAAAACATATTAAATGTTTCTCTTACCATATATGAACATAAGACGGTTAGATGACACCTACATTGATGAAATTATGATATCCATCTTCTTTCATGAGGAAGGTCTTAAGACTCTCCAAAAAACATCCCTCTATGATTTCTACTTCATGTACCTTCTCATCGCTGTAATGACCTATAATGTAGCAAGTTCTTGATATCTCTGGGGTTCTCATCCTTAAAACTCAATGTTCTCTCTTATTCTCATTATTCTTTGAATCTATCGAAACTTTAACATATCATTGTCACATAATTTATCTAAATAAATAATTTTGTAGTGTAGATACATAAACATACTGAGATGATCGTAATAGTGACTAATTGGTGAGGGCCGTAAAACTTGATGCCCAATAGCATCTCAATTAGTGGTAATTTGGCTCGGAATAGGCACAGGAAGTAATGCATTTGGATCATAAGAAGCATCCTGACCATGAGGAAGTTAACACCACATTGAAGTACTATTGTTCGAGCTGCGACTACATTTTCTTTTTGTCCACTGGCGATTGACATTTCCTAACCTATAAAATGAAACAATATTATTTAGTTATATGCAACCATCTAAAGTTATTTGATAATTTCCAAGTAGGAAAGAATTAGTTAGACAAAAATTGAGTTATCATAACTTATTGAGCTTATTAATATAATTTATTATACAAATATATTGTAACATTACTTCTATATAGGAATAGTTCAAGTAAAATGTTAAATGTGAAAATTATGATTGTATTATCACATTTTATTATAAGAACATAATAATTACAACTTACCTTGTTTTGCTTTTTAGCATTGGAGAGTGTGGTCATCTACTCGGCGTTTTGGTTGCTCAAACAATTTCGGAAGGACAAAATGTTTTGGAACATGTTAGATTTACTAACATCGATTGGTGTGGTGGGTACCATACGGGAAGAGTTGGAATAAAATGTTTGCCTCAAACTTTGATTGTAGACTCTTGAGATTCTTTCATAAATTCATAAGCAGATATGCCATAGAATGAAAATATTGTGTGGTGTATAATGCTTTCCTTTGCTTCGTACTCGACCACTTATATTCGAGGAGTTCTCGATGCTTCGGTAAGTATGTCATTTCCATTGAAACTCGGTACTTTCTTGCTGGTTTGTTGCAACATCTTATCTAAGACACAATGATGTTATAAAAATTTAATGTCATATTGGTTAGCATAAATAAGTTATTAACGTAAATGAAATATATGTTACATAACTTATATGCCTGATCTTCTCCACTAGAGACCAATACTTCATCATAAAGTGTCATCTTTTTCACTCCATTGCTTTCTTTATAATACACTTCTATCATTGACTTTCATAAAGCCGGTTGCTACCAACTTTTAAAATATTGAAATGTAATATAATGAGTCTCTAGTCAATTTCAACATAAAAAAAAATGTAAATTATGACATCTTCTTACCATCTCTTCCCTCGAAGACCTGACATATCCCTTCACTAGATGATGATTATAAATAATACTTTTCCTTAACTTTTTGAACTTCTCTAAACTCCTACAAATTTTATTTCATATTAAGTAAAGAAAATATGAGTATATGACATGAAAATAATTAGAAATTTACGAAATCTTTGAATAATTTTCTTTGACAAAAATTGTCAATCTTCATCTTCAATAAAACTGTATTCAACTGGTGATTTTTTAAGAAGCTCTAGTTGGTCTTTAAAAGGAATGATACTTTGCAGTCAACATGTTCTTGAATGATCTAAAGCACCTGCCCATTGATTTCATACAATTCCTTCTACTTTTACAATCGATGTAAATCTGACTTTAGAAGTAATGAACATAGTTATTAGTTGTTAAAATTTTAAATAGAATTAGAAAACGTTATGAATGAAAAAAATACTAGTTTACCTCATTAGGTCCCATGATTTATTCTTCAATTGCTTAGGTACATGGTGCCAAGTGCTATATCTAATTACAGCACCATGGTGCGTGCTGATACGTCTAAATAACTTGTGAGATGCCGCGGCCCGGCTTGTCGGAACGCAAACACCATCAACATTATACTTTCTTTGCAAGTTTTATTCCTTTGCTCTATTCTTGATAACCATAGTCTTTCTTGTTATCCTACATCTCTTTCTTGTATTTACTTTATCTTGTTCATTCTGTATCCATACACATCATAAAAATAATTATGTTTAAATAAGTACTAAAATATCTAACAAAATTTAAAGAAAAAAAAATTAACTAATTTAAGGCATTACCTAATCGGTTGCTTTGCGTAAAACATATCTTGTCAATGTTTTGAATAATGTCGACACGACATTAGCAAGCGAGAACAATCATCAGCAACAAAGACAAATAAATTAACTAGTAAGCATACATTTACACTACAAAAAACTATAGTAGCATATCAATTCACAATACCATAACAAAGCTACAATTTGGTTACATATATGATTTGTTCTCAACCCAAATTCCCTCATAATCATCTCGAATACAAATTTGATCAGAGTCATCCATTGCATCAAATAATTCAACTTGTGTGAAGAAGATATGGTAGTTGTGTTCGTAAAATGTCGCTAGGATCATCATCGTTTGCTCTTTTACGTGAAGTCTTGTTGAGGTTGACAAAACAATTGACCATCTTGGATTAAGCTCATCTTGTACATAGAAGACTTTCTATCTTGCTTGGGAGGCTAATATGAGCGGATCGACTTATGAGCCACTGCTAAAGTCAGCCCAGATTAAACCCGAGATCATCAACTTTGATTCCATTCTTATTATCAACCAATCACACTTGAAGGCGGAATTACGAACATAGTATAATCAAGGTCCCAAATCTCGGTAATAACTCCGTAGAAACCAGCTCCCAGAAAATAGGATTTTTATCCTTGCTTCTTAATTTGCATAGTCGTTGCTACAATACTAACTCCACTATTTTGGGTAGCTCGTAAATCATCACGCTCCTTGGTATTATATTGACACCCATTGATGACATAACCATGATACTTCATCACATAATGGCTTGGACATCGGTATCCATTTTAAGGGTTTGAGATCTGAGTTCATTATTTCAGTGCAACTTAAACTATAGAAATAAGTTCCAGTTATCATTTATATATTTAACCATTATTAATGTAAAAGATATGGAAAATTTAAGAAACCATTGTAGTACCTTTGTCGTAACAGGTAAAAAGTACATGCATGCTACGTCCACCAACCACTTTTGCCTTTTTTATTGGCGTGGATGTTTCACTTTCGGCCATTGCATGTGCTCTCTACAGCAGAAGTCATAATATATGTTAAATAATTAGAGTAATATATTATATATGCAACCGATAAAAGAAACAAAAAGTTAGTGGGTGCCTCAGTATAAGGTTGGAATGGTGAGGTATTTTCCAACACATAATGATGTGCTTGTAACCATAAATTGGAATCAGCCTTCATAGTATGACCTCCAAATATTGGTGCCCCGACTTTTTGGTCAATGTTTGAACTAATAGGAATTCTAATTGCATCCACATTTGATAAGTACTCTGTACAAAACTCGATTCCTTCTTCTGCAATATAGCATTCAGCAATACAACCTTCAGGTCTAGTACGATTTCGTACATAGCCTTTTAACACTTTCATAAACCTTTCAAATGGGTACATCCACCTAAAGTAAAAGCAGGTCCACAAGTCTCACTTCTCTTACAAGATGATAAGATGCACCATGATATCGAAAGAATGAAGGTGGGAAGTACTTTTTCAAGCAAGCATAATGTCACCACTATCTCGTTTTGTAACTCATCTAATGAAGGAACCTTCAGCGGCTTTACCTACCGAGAGAGCATTGAAAAAGAAACTCAATCTCTGATGGCATTCCTCACATGCTTGGGCAAGATAGAGCATTAACAAAGCGGCAAAAGTGTTATTAATGCATGATAGTCATGAGTTTTAATCCATAGTTTGATCTTCGTGACCACGAGTTTCGAAGGTTAAAGCCAATGCCCATAAGGGCCTTCAATTGTTAAAGTGTTTGGCCAAAAAACCTTCTTTTCCATTGTAGAAAGTGTATAACATGCAGGAGGGAGATATGTTCTCTTCGATTCAAACGGTGCGATTCACTCCCTTAAGCCCATTTCACCAATCTAGCGAGAATTAGCCCATCCTTTGTCTTACGCAATGTTGAGTAAAGGTACCCGATAATGCTTTCCTGAAACATTTTCTCCCGATATGCATTACATCCAATTATGACGAACATGAAGATATTTCCAATACTGAAGATCAAAGAATATGGACTTCTTTTTTCAACAATTTGTATTGTTGATTTAGTTAGATTAACCTTTTTTCTCGAGAATTGCAAATTCCATTGATTTTTTAATATTTCCTCGTAGTCAATATTTGTGGAAATTGAAAGCGAAACCCATAATTTTCCATGATACTTTCTTTTTGTTTGCTTTATATGGATGGTTTCTTGGAAGAAATCGTTTATGTCAGTATAGGAGTTCTTTTTCCATGCTTTAACTTTCTGAGAATATGTTTCTTCTCCACATATTGGACAACCATAATATCCTTTAACTGTGCACCCTGACATGTTTCCATATGCAGGAAAATCATTGATTGTCCATAATAGAACGGCTCTTAATGTAAAGAATTCTTGTTGATGTGCATACCGTAAAGCGAACTCAGGCCTCCCACAATGTTATTAGATCTTATTAAGCGGTGCTAAACAGAGACATCAATGTCATTGCTAGGTTGTCGTGGACGAGAAATTAATAAAAGATAACATCATAAATTTTCTTTTCATGCCTGACCATGGAGGAAGGTTATAAATTATCATGAATGGGCGACAACTATGTTTGTTATTAAATGAGCGTGAGTTGTATGCCATCTGCGAAAATTGCAAGTCTCAAGTTTCTAGGTTACGCGAGGAAAACTCAAGCCATCATGATCAACTTGCTTCCATGATGGTGAATCGATGGATGGCGCATTTTCCCGTCAAATTGCTTTTCTTCGATGCCATATGAGCTGCTTTTGCAATTTTGATGATTGAAACATTCTTCTAATCTTGGAATTGGGAGGGAAAATACCACATTACTTTCGCGGGAACTCCTTTCCTCCTCTTAGTTCCTGTGTTATCACATCTTCATCGAGTTCCACAGGTGGACATAGGATGCATCTTTCAACTCCTTAGATAAAGTACGATCATTTGAGCCATGTATTTTCTCATATTCCATTCCCAGGCCGTTGTGTCTTTTCGCTTCATACATGGACAAAGGCAATTCATTGTTTAAAGCTGACATATCTCTAGTTTTGCAAAAGCTCTGCAAAAGCTCTTATCGAGACCACTAATGTGCTTTTAAGTTGTCTGATTTGATCGGCGAACGATCTTGTAAAGTTTGCGCAACCGGGATATAATGGTTTTTTACGTATCTTGTAGTAATCTTGCAGACAATTCGGGATCATTTTTGGCCAATCATCATAATGCGGCTTGAACCATTTCTATTGTACTCGTTGATCATCAAAATTGAAGTCTATCATAATGTTACGCTCTTATGGTTGGTGGGCCACTTAGGTACATCTCTCTCCATGCCAATACCATGTATGGTAACTTTGATCAATTCCATAGAAAAACAAATGGTCTCGAATCTTTTGAGAGTATGGAATATCATATTACCACATTGTAAGCATGGACATTTAATGGGGTTTTGTTGCGGGGAATTTTGTATTGCAAGTAAACAAACCCATTCTACTCCCATCTTCATATTCCTTGATCTTCTATCCTTTGAGATCCATGAACGATCCATTTTTAAAGAACAAATTACTTCCAATAGTGATCAAACTTCAAATGGAAGAACATATCAACATTTTCAATGTTATTCGTTTAGCAACCTCTATTTTCTCTGTTAAAAGAATAATCAATAATCAATTTAATAAAATATTTATAAGCATGTCGGTCCCCAGATAGAAGGGATGAGCATTACTATTCTAATCATTTTGACTTTGTTTACATAGATCTACCCTTATAGAATAACATACTGAATATTTATAAATTTAAACAATCCAATTATATATGTGTATATATATATATATATTAATATTATTGCCTAAATTCAAAAAGATGTATAATCACATTACAACAAGTGTATATCAATATTAACATATATAATATCAAGTTATGTTATTTGTTTTAGCGCAGCATTTTAACATCATAAATTAGGGGTAAGGTTCATATCCATATAGAATACATAATTTCTGTATGTGTCAACCACCAATGTACTTAGTTTACCATTTTTTAAATTGATTACATATCACATTAATTTTAGAAGATTAAGCTTTGAATCATTTACAAGATTAACTTAAAGCATTCTGAGTATGCTTACTTCAAATATATAACTTTTATCGGAAGGCTAAGAATCAAGCTTTCAACTTAGCGACTTATCTAAGCGGAGTCAAAAAATACCATGAAGAATTGAATGAATTAATTCATTTGATAATTTAAAGTGAAAAAAAAATTTTTATAAGTAATTGTCCCACAAAATAAATAATAAGAGCAACCAAAATTTTTATTATTATCCCAACGATATCATAATAGCTTAAATGATGTGATGATTATTTTACTATTATTATATCATTTTTTTAATTTTACCTTTCACACAAAAAAATGATTATATATATATATATATATATATATATATATATATATATATATATATATATATATATAATAAGAGATAACTTTACTTATATATATTCCAACTAATGATAACTTTTTACTTTAAATATAATGACTTTGTGTTTGAATTAAGCGGAGAAGGATAATAAGTGGTCATCTGGGATGACTATTAATTTTGATGTCTCTGTCTTTATATTTAAACAACAAATATAAGAATAATAATAATAATCCATAAATCAATAAACAGTTATTAATTTATTTCAAATTGCACATTTTCTTGAAGGAAATCAAACATGAGAAATTATTTCTCACAATTAGTACAATTCTTAGAAAATTAAATAGTTAAACAAAAAAAAATCATTTAATTATTCTATATATAAAAGTCAAATATGAAAATTCAATTCCTTAATATAAAAATATTTTATTCTCCTCTAATCGGAGTCTACAACCTCCCATTATGCATTCTAGTGCATTATAGGTTTTTTATTCCTTTTTGTTATTTTTTTAATGAAAATTTGTTTTAAATCATATTTGAGGGTAAGCTAATTCTCTAATTTATAAGAAAAAGGACATGACATTCAGGGAAAAGAAAAAAATAAGATGATTTTTTTATCAAACACTTCTAAGAAAAAGAAAATAAAAAGTGTTTCTGAAAGGAAAATTTTTATTAACCATGTATTTTCCTTTTAACTATATTATTTTATTTAATTCTTCTTAAAATTTTATATAATATTTACTGGACCCCAAAATCTTATTTTCCTTATTTGTGTAGCTTATTTTAACAAATACTTTGCTTAATTTCTCATTTTCCATAATCAATATTCCCATGTATATAAGGTATATAACGTATATATTCTCTTTTTGATAGTAATATCCTTATTTGTGTAGCTTATTTTTATAAATACTTTGTTTAATTTCTCATTTTCCATAATCAATATTCCCAGGTATATAAGGTACATATTCTTATTTTGATAATAATATTCTTCTTTTCTTTTTTTTCTTTTTGTGGGGAAGATAGTAATATTCTATTCAAACTTCTCAATGAATAGAAAACATTTAAAAAATAAAGTAAAAGGATTTAATTAGGTGAGTATTAATTTACCTATCATCTATTTCTATACAAGATTATAAATATTTTGATTTTCTTTGTAATATCAAACATAAAATAAACAATCACATTAATTTGGAACTAATTTATAGATATGACAATACATGTCTCTAGGTCCTTAGGCTAATTGATTTTGAAATGGCATGACTATAGAGCACACATTTTTAAGGAATTATAGCCTCACTTTTTAGTGCATTACAGTCAGCAAGAGGAGGAGAGAAATCCTTGGCCCTCAGCTGCCTTATTTGACCTCCTTTCCCGTGGTATTTTCTTTTATTTTGTTGACATGTGAAAAGATTGACATGACTCAATGGTAGAAAATTTGGAATCCCATTTTTCTAAATGGCGATTAATGATAGGAAGTAGAGATTGTTTAGAACTTGGCTCCCTTGCCTTCTCCCTTCAAACCAAACTAGCGAACTTAGCTCTGAAACTAGAAAAAACACTCTCTAAACGTCTATAACCTTTCAAACACTAACTCAACCCGTTAACTCCTTAAAAATGTAATCTTACAGTAGTAAACTCTTTAACCTTTTAAAGTAGAAGCCCACTGAACTTATAATCATCCATATTTGATAGCTTAAGTTGCAACAAAAAAATAGGAAGATTTTCCCATTGTTTTGATACATAAATTATTGTGAACCTTACGTAGAAACCAAACCATCCTCGAAAAAAAAAATTATTGTTTTGAAGTAAGAAATCCATTCAATCGAAGGAATCTGCATTATCCATCTTGTTTGGTTGCGAAGTAAGATGCAAAATCCAACACTTGAATGGCAGACAAACATAATACGTCTTTCTATTATTAAAATGGAGGGAAAAAATCAAAAGTTATACCTTTCCAACTGAACTTTCTCAAACTGAATAGAGATTTTGGGGAAGAGCTTTTAAAGCACCATGGGACCCATTGAAAACTGTGACGCCCCAAACCCGGGGGTCCGTTGACTACCCGTCAACCCGCGGAATACAAGTGGATGTCGGGTTACCCGACGCCACTTGATCGGGCGGGAGTCTCGCTATGCGGAGAGCTCTGCCCAGAGTACAACACCTGCGTATACTTTGTCCCAAGACGATTGCAATACAAATCCTGACATGAGTAAAAGCGGCCACTTGGGCCCATAAGCAATACTCATCATACACTTATGAATCTAACTATATCCAATAGTTACAAGAGAGTTGAAATATTTTTGCTCTTATCGATACATCTACTAAAATTAGAAGTTTCAATACATGTATCCATCATAAACCAAGCCACAACTCGGCTTTCTTCACAATCCTCGATCTACAGGGCCAGTAGTCCCTCGCACGCTTCTGTGCACGGCAAAATAGCCTCGACGGGGTGAGCTGTCTTTCGATGGTGGAATCGCCACCCCAAGTGGGTACACTCTCCCTTTAAGTGCGGTGCGATGTTCCCGAAATAAACTACCGCACGTTCAAGCGAATGCGCTGATCTGCTTGGATATGCAACTCATCCTCTCTGGAAATACGAGGTCACCACCAGACTCCTCACACTGCTTTAAGCCTCATTATGAAATTATTATTTTGTTTGTTGTGGGCTGACCCTCGGAGTGTATATGTCTGATTGGTAGTCTCAGACGATTGATATTGTTATGAATTTACCCTCGTGTATCAATTGGTGTCTCAGACGATTGATATTTTAATTTGGACTACCCTCAGATAATTAATATTTTTAGACAACCCTCCGTACCATTTTCTCTAGACTCATCTAAATGCCTTTCCATCACATAGTCTGGGTGTTGAGTGCATCTGAGGAATGCATGTATGTCGTCGTCTGATGCTAGCTCACATGTAAATACATAAACATGCATATTCACAAAACAATCAATTCACCTGATCATGTCATGTAATTCTCATTTCATACATCAAATTAGCTCACTTGGGCTAAAGATCAAACACGGCTTGATTTAATTTAGATCGCTCTGACGAACACGTATTTTCCGCGAAATATATGTTTTAGAACTCTTGTTTCGGAGATAGTGAAACCTCGATTCGCATTAAGAAAAATCCTGATACGTCGGTTCTGCCAGCGAACTTAGCATTTTCCGACCATTTAAGACCTCATTACAATCAATATATGATTTAATACAAACTTTGTGAATTAAAACACCCAGCTTGACCCTCACCGAGTTACGAGTACAAGCATTTTGTTTTCCAAGAATTCATATCGGTCGGTCTGAGGTTTGGAGATAGATCAAGCCAGTCCCTAACAACCTCATTCGACTCAAACATTTGTAAAGTACTTAAAGCGGGAATAAAACCCAAGTAGGGAGAAACCCCTACCTCTCGGAGTTTGTCAAAAACTCACAAATCCGGTGTCCACGCGTAGCCCTCTCGCGTGAAGCGATTCTCCTTCTTGTCGAGAGAAAGGCGCTGGCGGTCGGATGCTTGCGTATTTTAGAAGGAAGACCTTCTCTCTCTAAAACTAAACAAAAATGAACAAACGGATCGTTCTTGAGAAGCGTTATTTTTGTCGTTTAGTAACTTAAATCAATTTAATTATTAATTCCTTCTTTCTCGAGTTTTGTATTCGACATATCTGGCGTCATTTTCATCATTATCTACTCATACCACTTATAGCATGATTCGTGTTATATGTGACTTCGTTGTCGAAAAATCGTTTCACGGCACGAGCGCGATGCCTCGAAAAAACGTCTTGGAAACTCGATTGTCGGTCGTGAAATTTTACGTGCTATCTGGGTTCGGCGAAGGCGATTCAGCGGTGAAATTCGTTTTGTCATCCGAGATCTAGAGAATAAATTACAGATTTTTTAACCAAAATTTACAACTTTGTAATCGAAATTACGATTTTGCCCTTTTTCCATAAATTGGAATTTCCCGGGTCTTACATTCTCCCCTCCTCAAAAGGAATTTCGTCCGAGAAATTCCTAGACAATTACAATCAATCCTGTACGTAGTACAACGTGCATTCTACCATGCATGTAAACGGAGTCATTTAAATCTTAAACGACTAAACCACGTACCTTCATCCCTAAACAAGAAGGGATAGGTGGCCCGCATCGTGTCCTCGCGCTTCCACGTGGACTCCTTCACTCCATAGTTCCTCCATAATACCCTCACTAGTCTCACGGTCTTGCGTCGCAAAACCTGATCACGGCTATCAACAATGCACACTGGTCCCTCCTCGAAGGTCCGGTCAGGTGTCAACCTCGATACGTCCCGATCCACCACATGGAGTTGGATGCGGGTATATTTTCGGGCGTGGAGTCTTGATACGCCTCGTGGACACGACATCTTTGGGCGTATCTTGCGGTATGCAACGGTCGCTGCAGGTCTCGAGTATCTCGAAGGGTCGATGAACCTCGATAGCTGCGCTTAGAACGACCCTCCTCTTGGGCGCCATGTGAAGACGTGATCCCGACCTCGAGCTCTAAAGGGTCGGCGTAGCACATCATAAGCTCTTACGCGAGGCTCTGTAGTGAAAAGCGTGTGGCCTCGACTCACCTTCTCGAAGGTGTCTCTAATCAAATCGAGGACCGAGTGATGGAGCTCTCTCCCACCTCGGTCCCGACATAATCAAGGTGACTGCGCGTGGCCTCCCGTACAGTGCCTCATACGATTGCCATCTATATACTCGCACGATCTTGTTGTTGTAGGCGAATTCCCATAGAGACGAAATCTCCTCCCAGTTGCCCTTATGATTCAGGACGCATGCTCGTAGCATGTCCTCCAATACCTGTATAGTCCTCTCGGACTAACCATCTATTTGAGGGTGGAACGCTGTACTCATCATCAGTCGTGTGCCCATAGCCTTTTGGAAACTCTTCCAAAAGTGTGTCGTAAACCTCGGGTCACATCGACAACAGTGATCACGGTACTCCCATGTAGTCGATTTATCTCTCTCGAATGTATGCGTGAATCTCTCCCGAGGCGAAGGTCATCGCATGGCTAGAAAATGTCACCGGAAGCCGTGGCCGGTCCGCTATCACCCATCTGGCGATCAGTAGCCTGTTGCGTCAGTGGCAAGTGGGTCTAAAGTCCATCGTGGCGTGCTCCTTCCACTGGGAAGGTAACCTATTTGTGCCCGGTGCTCGGCCTTAACCTGTGACATGTGAGACATCGTCGAGCAGAGTCCCCCTACGTGTCTCTTCATCCCACTCCCGATAGTAGGCGACGAAGATCACGGTACATCGCCGTGCCACCTCGATGCTGACGTCGAGAGTAGTGAAACTCCACGAATCTCCTCTCAGATCGATTAATTTCAGAATACGCCTAAGTCCCTATACTCCGAAGACTACCATCTACGTGAGCAGGTCCGGCCTCGTCACCGTACGTGTACTCGTTCACGATGGACGCCTCTGCGTCCACGCGCGGGACTCAATCACTCTGCTTTCAGCGAGGCAGTGTAGCCACTAAACTCCCAGGTACCACGGTACGCTTTCATTTGTCTTGCCGCTTGTGTCCTGAGTCTCGAAGCATCCGCCGCTCAGAAGCTATCTTGTGTGGCTATAAGTGACTTAGGCCCAGTGCATCGGCCACCACATTTGCCTTACCGGGATGATAATGCAAAGTGAAGTCATAATCCTCAGGAACTCCATCCCGTGCAACGTTGCCTCATGTGAGGTCGGTAGTGAAAATATGCCAGGACTTTTATGGTGCGAGTACCTCGAACTCCTCAGGTATAAGTAGTGGGCGCGAATCTTTAAGGCGAGACTACGTATGACTCCATGTCGTGTGGGAGTAGTGCGCTCGTGATTCTTATTGTGAGAACCGCTAAGCTCTACCCTCCGGTTGCGTAAACACATCTCGTCAGGCCCTCGAGCATCCTGACCTACTTTGTGTACCCCTTGTCCCACAATCTGAGACTATCGAGATGGGAGTGAAGTAAGTCTCCTCTTCAACTCTGGAATGCCTCCTGCTGTCGGTCATCCCAATCAAACTTGACCTCTTAGGAATTGACCTAGTCATAGAGTCTTTGCTATCTGGAGAAATCCTCTCGATAAATCTCTTTGTAATACCCAGTAATCCCGAGAAACTACGTATCTCGAAGTGACTTGGCCTCTCGACTCATCAACGCACCGACCTTCTGCGGGTGGCCCGGCACTCACGATCGACCTGACGTGTCGAAAATCTCTCGATAAGCGAGAACTCACGAAACTTCGCGCAAATTTAGCGTACATCGATGGTCTCTCAGCGGTAATAAGCGATCCTCAGTGATACTCATGCTCCCACTTTGGTGGGAATTAGATCGAATGTCATCCACGAAGACTATATGACAAAGCGATCTAAATAGGGTTCAAGACTATATCCTATGCATGAGATCCATGAATCTTCTTTGGCGCGATCGTCCAATCAGAAGGGCATCCTTATTAAACTTAAAAAGTGCACATGTAGTCTGTATTGTCTTAAGAATATCTGTATGCCTAACTCGGTGATGGTAACGGTCACGAAGGTCTATCTTAGGTAGACTTGCTCCTCTCTGACCTAATCGAATAATCGTCAATCCTCGGTAATGGGTGCAGATTCTTGATCGTAACCACTGTTATTTGTCACGTAGTCGATGCCTGGTAGAAGGGTTTGTCCTTGCTTCTTGTGAAACGAGAACCGGAGCGCCTGTGGTGAAGTACTCGATTACAATGAACCCTTGTCCGGTAGCTCCTGTAGCTGGACTGGGTTCTATGACTCAATGGGATTGCCATCCTATGCGAGGAGTCGCCGAGGTGGTGAGTAGCGGGTGTGGCTTCGATGCCGGTCTCTTACCTCACGTGAGCTAATTAAGACCAGCTCATCACGAAAACATGCTCGCATACTACTCGGGGTAGATCTAAATCTAGTCTCTCCTCGTCGCCCAGTGGGCTCGCTAGCCAACCGCCTCTTCATCCTGACACTTGGACTCCTTATACATGCAGGCGAAATGTCATCTTGTCTCAGACACCACACGAATGATCTGCGTGTAAATTTGCGCAACCCTCCTACGCTCTGATCGACGACCACGTAAGTTGTCGGCCAATCCATCCCGGATGACCCATGAACTACGGCGTGTCCATGATCCTCGGGGTCCAGCAAGTAGAGTCTGAGATCTCCCGGCTAAAACCTCGACATATCGTCCACACATTCTCGCCACAATCCACCCCAGGGGAGAACTCACATCTGAGGCTCCTCTAGGTCTCGGCCTGCCAGCCTAACGATCACGGCCCGATGCGAAGCTGATGAATGAATCACGAAGCACCAGGAATCAAATAACACTCTAGCCCACGTAGGCGAGATCGCAGCAGTACTGTATAGTGGTGGTCTGGCGGCTCGGCTGCGGTGTCGACGGCATGAGCAAGCCCCTGGACCCCTGAGTGCCAGGTGCTGCGGGCTCGTCCTCTGCCTACCCATACCCAGCCTGCAGATTACACTTTGTGAAATGTCGGTGCAGTGTAGCTCCACAGAGAAAGCTAGACGAGCCGCCCGGCTTTGTCTGTCTTTGTGGAGGAATGTGCGTATCCTCTCTGTCCCTTGCGGCCCGGGTTGTGATGTCCCAAAACCACAGGATCCTGTCTTTGAGGCGGTCCACCACGCATGTCCCGAGGCTGCGACGATGGTAGCACCATACGTCTGGCCGCTTGAGCGCTCATGCATCTTTGCCGGCCGTGACTCTCATCATCCACTGGCCCGGATGAATTGCGTGACTACAGGACCCTCGTGGGCAAGCTCACGTCTTTTTCCTTCGCGGAAGAAGGCCAGTGTCACCTCATACCGCTAACACTTTCGTCAGAGTGATGAGGCATCTCCATCCTGCATGGTGGGCCGTCCAAGCCAGTGGAATCCGTATCCCATGGCAGTCCTACGATCCTGGCCCAGGAATGGAATGACTTCAGTCCATTCCTAGAATCTCCTAGCACCGGCAGGTGGTGGCCACGTAATCATCGACAAATCGGACTGCTTTCGTGAATCGCCACGTAGTCCATCACAGTCATCGCCCCACAGCCACATTTCCCAGGAACTCTGAGCCTTATGCCTCGCAGTCTGCGGAAAGTACTTACCCGCCCAGGCAACTCTGAAACTGCGCCCGTATCATAACTCTAAGTCTCACAGAAGTCCTAGCCTATCTCCGCCATGCAGACATTTCACCACTACCCAGCCCCCTCTACAGGTGAATGCATTTAACGGTCTGGTCGTGTCGGAGGTGATCTTCATAGCCTCGAGTAGTTCTTGATGCATAAACCAATGGTGCACCACTTAGTGATTCGCCTCCCCTTGAATGTGGGAGGGGTGGTGCCTTTCTAAATCTCCCCGGTGGTTACTGGGTCCTCCTGACTACTGCTATGCTGCTTTGTGCGATATGGCCTTTCTATTCTCTCTGACCTCAAACAAGGCTTCTTGGTTAAAATCTGGGTGGTACACAGGTGAATGTCGGTGGTGCACGGCGGAGTGCCAGGTGGACGCCATACGTCCTCGTCCTCTATACAACCATCTCTATGAAAATTAACATGGAAGTTAAATCTCAATACGATTATCTCTAAGGCATAAACCGACCGAAGACACTAATCATACACATAAATCAGTGTATCGGTGTCACTTGCACATTCTGTTGTCTGAGCGTCGATTTTGCATTTAAAATATTGTTTTTCAACGAAATTTTATTTGGAAATTTTCATTTTGAAAATTTTATTTTGAATTTTGTCTAATTTTAGTTGATTTTATTTTATTTTATTTTATTTTAATAAATAAATAAATATATATATATATATATATATATATATATATATATTTATTATTTTTCATTTTCAAAATTATTTCGGGGAAAATGCGAGGTCGGCAGAGACAACGGTCGAGTGCACGGTGCCGCAATTGCGACTGACGACACGCTAGCGCCGCGCCCGGCACTCGCACCCGACACCGCGCCCGCGCGCCCCACATACTTGGCTCTTTGCTTGGCGCCTCACGTGCTCTTGCCGCCCTTGCGGCTGCGCCCTCCTGCGAGCTCACGGCGCGCCGCGTCTTGCCGCCTTTCACAGCGCCCGCGTGCCCAGAGCACCGCCATCGGCGCTGGCGCGCGCGCTGCCTGCGGCGCCCAGCGCCGCGCCAGTGGCGGCGCGGTGCCCCTCACGCCCGGCCGGGTGCCGCGACACGGTGCACGCGCTGCGGCCGCGGTGACCACGTCTCCTGCCTGATACTCCGGGTTGGCGTGCGATGCAACCTTGCCTCCTCTGACCCTTCCGGCCGCAATCACGGTCACGTATTGCAATCTGCTTGCTGCCCGATGAAAGCGTACCTGTCTGAGTTTGAACCCCACACTCATTTGTATTGCAATACACTTGAACCTCTGCCAGTAAATTCACTCTTGAACATTCACCTTCCGGCCACCTATGTTGCAATAATGGTGTCTTGCGATCACAAAGAATTTTCTTTTCATAATATAATTTAGGCGTGGCCCCAAAAGCGGTTTACATAATCTTTTCATTTATTCTATTTAACTAGTTATTTCAGTATTTGGAAAAATCACTAAAGTGTTTTTCAATTATTTCCGGCTATTGGAAAATCACAAAAATCATTTTTCATTTTTTTTCATTTTCTTGGACACTTTCGATAAATTTATAAAAATTTATTTTACCCCTTTCTTCAATTTTGCACATGTAAATCTTGAAAATTATTTTCTTCACCTCATTTTTTTCTCTCATTTCTTAACTCTTGGAAGACACAAAAAAATACACACTTATTTTATTTATTATTATTATTATTATTTTCATTTAATTTTGGACATTTTGTTTCCAAAATCTTCTCAAAACATTTGATCGACACTAAGCCTAGTGTTCTACCAGTTTATTAGAATTTGATTTCTGTTATCCGATAAACCAAATAAATTTCAAAAATTTATTTCTTTTTATTTTATCCTTCGGTTTACACCTTTGTAAACTCAAAATTTGTTTTCAAACACCTATAATGCTATTTGCTAAGCACCTGAACATTCATCATACATGTCTGACATAGCATGCGTACATCATACAATAATTCAAATCAATCACACAAAACACATCAAACATGCGTGTAGTGTCCTAGTTTTGTTACGTGATTTCCTAGGTAATCTCGTACCTCACCGACATTGAACCACACTGTGGTGATGTTCTTATATCTCGAGAAGCGCTGGCCTAAGCGGAATCCCCTCGAGCTACTGGTGGCCAGGTATCTGCAGGCTACGATCTGCATTTGTGGCGCTGAGCAGGTGCGTTCATTACGAATCGACCGCGAATACAGTGGATGTCGGGTTGCAAACCACGCCGATCGAGTGAGTCTCCTTTGTGCAGACTCTACCCGAACAACACGCATATGCACAATCCCCAAACGATGCAGTATAATCCCGAGCATGAGTAAGCGGCCGCCCAGGCCCATAAACAATACTCATCCCATCACATTACACTATGAATCGATATATCGATGATTCTGAGTTGAATATTTTAACTCTTATACAATGCATCTCTTAAAATTAAGTTTCAATACATGTATCGAATGCGTAAACGGCCATGGCCAGAACTTTCTTCTAATCCTCGATCTACAGGACGGCGATCCCCTGTACGCTCCACTGTGCATGAAATAATATGCCGACGGGGTGGTAATCTCAGAGTAGTGGAATCGTACTAAGTGAAATTTACTCTCGCTAGAGATGCGGTCTGTTCGAAAATAACGCACATTCAAGTAAATACATGATCTGCTTTAATGTCACAACTCATCCTCGTGCCGAGTCTGCAGACTCACTCACTACTTTAAGTATCGTATGAAATTTATTATTTTGTTTGTTTGTGGACAAGCACATACGTGTGTATATATCCAATTTGAATTAGGTCTACGGCGGTGGTATTTGTGGACTGCCCTCAGATGTATATCCGGTGAGGCGTCTCAGGCGATTGATATTTTAATTTTAGATTTGCCAGCCGATGGTGTTTTTAGACAACCTCGAGGCCATTTACCACAGGCTAAATACCGTACCCTTTGCTCCTATAGTCACAGGGTGTTCAGGTGCATATGGAATGCATGTATGCAATCCAATCTGATCCCAACTCACATGTAAATACATACTTGTTTATATATTCACAAACAATCGATTCCACACAATGTCATGTCATGTAAATTCTCATTTCATACATCAAAATTAGCTCACTTGGGCTAAAGATCAAAACACAAGACAATTTAATTTATCACTCACGACCAAACATATTTTCACAAAAATATATTTTAGAACACTATTCCGGGGAATAGTGAAACCCTGATTTACTATTCGAAAAATGCAATTCATCGGTTCTGCTTGGCAGACGCATTTTCCGGCCATTTAGAGCCTCATTACAGTCAATACGCATGATTTAATACAAACTTTGTGAATTAAAACACCCAAACAGCCCTCACGATTCTGGGCTAAACATTTTGGTTTCAAAAAAATTCATATCGGTCGGTCTCAGGTTTGGGGCCGTCAATGATCCTATGACCTCATTCGACTCAAACATTTGTAAAGTACTTAAAGCGGGAATAAAGCAGTGAGGCTTTACCTCTTGAGTTTTGTAAAACTCACAAATTCGGTGTCAACGCGTAGCCTCTCTGCGTAAACGTTCTCGGCTGTAATCATTTGCCCGTGGTCGAATCGTACTTATTTTTAGAGAGAAGGAAGACGCCTGCCAGCTAAAACTAAGCAATGGCTGGATCGTTCCTGCCTTCCTCCCCACGTTTTTCTCTTTTGTTGCATTTTGAAGAGATGGCCACTGTTCCTTTTTTTGTCATTTAGTAACTTAAATCAATTTAATTAATTAATTCCTTCTTTACCGGTTTTGATACATTTAGCGGTATCACCGGCGTCGATTTTAAATCGTTTATCTACTCATACCACTTATAGCTGTAGTGCACGTGTTATATGTGGCTTCGTCGCGGCGAATAATTTGTCGACTTTCGAGGCGCGATCACGCCAGCGATGCCGACTATTTGTCGAGAATTCGACGAAATTTTACGTGCTAGCTATAGATTTCTTCGCGAGAGGATTAAACAATTGAAATCGTTTTAGATCATCAGGATCTAGAGAATAAATTCTGGACTGCTTAGAAATTCTGACTGTAATCGAAATTACGATTTTCTTGCTTTTCAAAAATTGGAATTTCTCGAGGGTCTTCCTGAAAACCTGGCAAACCAATGTAAACTACGATTAAGAAGGAGACAAGAAAAGACATTAAAAATTAGACTCCTCATTTTATAAAACTATCAAAGAAGTCTCAGTCCTCCCATACAAAATCAAATATACGAATCGTAAATATAGTTAATTTTCTTACCCAGTTGCATGAGGTGCCATGGGTGAAGCATTGAAAGTTGGATTAAATCGTGTCTGGCCTTAGAAAGAAGGCTACGGATTAATATCTGCATGGATCGTTGATTGATAAGAGCTTTTCAATTGATTGGTGGAAGAATGAGAAGAAAGTGGAACTACGTGAGTCTACCATTTAGCTTTGTGTTGTTTGTGACTTTGTGCTGTCAGGTTACAAGGATTTTGATCTAAAGAATAAGAAACAAATTTATTTATGGAATGAAGAGAATGACATTTTTTAAAGTGACAAGATTGATTCAAAAGCATAAATTAAATCATGGCATTTTCATAAAACGTCAACATCAATAAGTGCCATCAAATCCTTTAATTCTGACATTTTCTTTTGAATCTTGTACTTTTTTTAATCTTGACACACTTTCTAAAGGGCCAAGTTGAAAGCTCAAGAATATATTATATTCATCACATCATTTTATTAAATGACCTTAAATTTCATTTTATTATTATTTCTCTTAGAGATAAATTAAATATTAACAGATTAATTTTAAAAATTAAATATTATTACTTATTTTATAAATAAAAAATTCAAATTTGAATGTAAAAATATTTTTAAAAAATTTTAATTTGATCATAAGTTTCTTTTTATTTTTAATAAATAATTTTCAACTAAAAATTGATAATTTTTTTTATTAATCTAGAGTAAAATTTAAAATATTATTACTTATTTTACAAATAAAAAATACAAAACTAATTAGTTCCAAATCAATAAATTCAAAATTAATATTTTCATATCATTGACACTTATAAAAGTGACAAGGTTTTCAATTTTCAGCCCCTTATTTCTTGGCATTTTTTAAGGAGTCAGAAACGGATTTCTATTAGTCTTAACAATGACACTTCTAGTAAGTGCCATAAAAGCAAACTTTTAAATAATGATGTTTTTAGAAAAATGTCATGACATGTCTAATTACAAATAGAATAATGACATTTTCTGAAAACGTCAAGGAACAAAACGTCATAAATTTGAAGTTTTGTTGTAGTAATGTGGTTCACCAAAATAATAACAATCAAAACAACAATGTTTTGAATATTGTTTATAAAGGTTCAATTCCAAACCTATAAAAACAGCAAAAATCATCGAATATATGATCCTCATGTTGTTCAAAATCATTTTATACCTATCATCAATTGGTCCAAAACAAATTGGCCCTATTAACCTCACCAAAAATTGCTTCCCTTGGTGCATGATATAGAGAATGGTGACCTTCCACTTAGGCACAAGGTGATAATAATTTGGCACACGCAAAAATGATAAATAACCTACATAATCCTTCATCATTTTCAGTATTCCTCATTCAAGTCTTAATCTCTGTCAATTTTGGCATTTTACCCCATTATTCATAATTTCTCAATAAAAAACTAGCCTCTATGGAATGCCCATGACAATACCAACTTCTTGACAAGATAAACCCACTTTCGACCCTCTGATAGATCTATACAATGGTTTGCAACATTGATCTTGTTAATTGTTAATCAACCACATGCATAATTTGATATGGAGTTTGTTGCACTTTAATTGTAGCAATCTACCAAACCTCACACCTCTAATTGTTTCCTTTGTCATGTCACTAAAATTATTGACACCTTCCAAGAAATTGTGCCTAAACGAACAATTAATGCATTGCAATAATCAAATAAAAACAATAAGATAAGTGAAAACATTGCACTAATGTAACACGATTATAATCTTATCTGAAAAGGAATTATCGCCCAATGTAGCAGCGGTTAATACGTTGATATAACGTAGTCAATAATTGAAAGGTTAAACCAGCAATGTAACGTTGCAGCATAATCGTAACATAGTTATACCAATAATATAACATTGTTATCATACATTTCATGTTTGGCAACCATTTTATTAAACAAAAATTTAATCTAACATTAATATAATTAGTTTAATGTAACACTAACACATATATAGCAATAATATAACATCGTAAAACATAAATGACCACAGAGTTTTCAATAATGTAACTTTATTCAAAATTTTACATAAATATCAAACGAAACCTAATACATTGGGTTCCAACTATAAAAAACTCGTTCGTATGAAGGTTTATCTGTTAGATGTTGATTTTATCTGCTTGGAAACACATGTAGATTAAAATTTTGTCACAAAAAAACGCGAGATCTCGAAATAAAATCGTCATCACTTGATGTAAAGCTGGATTACCGTATAAGAGCGAGTTTTTATAGTGAAACCATGCATTTAACGCTACCTCAGCTTTCTCGGGACTCAAACATAACCTAACTAACAGAACCCCTGGAGTGTTTGTTTAAAATCCGTCAACATTCCTGTCGTCAAAATAAACCTGACATAACGGTTTCAACCACCACTTTGGGCGGTAAATTGACCGTCAGTGGGCAAGGTAGGGGGACTATGAGGTCACCCCTAATTGACGACATCATGGGGGTATAACAGTAAATTGGTAAGATTTCATGAAGTGGGGGTAGTTTAGTCAATTTAGCTGGTCCACTTTTATCATTACAAGGCAGGAAGGAAAACCGCGTTGCTTCGATTTCGG